>JAWPHD010009490.1:0-45000 GCA_037043455.1 Cyrtodaria siliqua
TGTAAGAACGAAATATATATGTGTAATAACTGAATATATATGAGTAAGAACTGAATATATATGCATAAAACTGAATATATATGCGAAAGAACGGAATATATATGCGTAAGAACGGAATATATGTGTAAGAACGGAATATATATGTGTAAGAACGGAATACTGTACGTGTAAGGAACGGAATATATATGTATAAGAACGGAACATATATGTGTAAGAACTGAACATATATGCGTAATAACTGAACATATATGCGTAAGCACTGAATATATATGCGTAAGAACGGAATATGTATGTGTAAGAACGGAATATATATTTGTAAGAATGGAATATATATGTGTTAGAACGAAAATATATATGTGTAAGAATGGAATATATATGTGTAAGAATGGAATATATATGTGTAGAACTGAATATATATGCGTAAGACTGATTAGACTGAATATATATGCGTAAGAACTGAATATATATGTGTAAGAATGGAATATATAAGTGTAAGAACGGATATATATGTGTAAGAACCAAATATATATGTGTAAGAACGGAATATATGTGTAAGAATATATATGTGTAAGAACGGAATATATATGCTTAAGAACTGAATATATATGTGTAAGAACTGAATATATATGAGTAAGAACTGAATATATATGCGTAAGAACTGAATATATATGCGTAAAACTGAATATATATGGGAAAGAACCGAATATATATGCATAAGAAACGGAATATATGTGTAAGAACGGAATATATATTGTGTAAGAACGGAATATATACGTGTAAGAACGGAATATATATGTGTAAGAACGGAATATATATGTGTAAGAACGGAATATATATGTGTAAAAACGGAATATATATGTGTAAGAACTGAATATATATGTGTAAGAACTGTATATATATGTGTAAGAACTGAATATATATGCGTAAGAACTGAAATATCTGTGTTAGAACTGAATATATATGTGTAAGAACTGAATATATATGCGTAAGAACAGGATATATATATTGTAAGAACGGAATATATAGTGTAAGAGCGGAATATATTATGTGTGAGAAGTGAATATATATGTGTAAGAACTGAATATATATGTGTAGAGAACGGAATATATATGTGTAAGAACGGAATAAATATGTGTAAGGACGAATATATATGTGTAAGAACTGAATATATATGTGTAGAACTGAATATATATGTTTAAGAACTGAATATATAGTGTAAGAACTGAATATATATATATCGTAAGAACTGAATATATATCGTAAGAACGGAATATATATTGTAAGAACGGAATAAATATGTGTAAGGACGGAATATATATGTGTAAGAACTGAATCATATATGTGTAAGAACGGAATATATATGTTTAAGAACTGAATATATATGCGTAAGAACTGAATATATCTGTGTAAGAACTGAATATATATGTGTAAGAACTGAATATATATGCGTAAGAACTGAATATATCTGTGTAAGAACTGAATATATATGTGTAAGAACTGAATATATATGCGTAAGAACGGAATATATATGTGTAAGAACGAATATGTACGTGTAAGAACGGAATATATATGTGTAAGAGCGAATATATATGTGTGAGGAAGTGAATATATATGTGTAAGAACTGAATATATATGTTACAGATACGAATATATATGTGTAAGAACGGAATAAATATGTGTAAGGACGGAATATATATGTGTACAGACCTGCAATATAGATGTTCCGACACAGCATATACTATTCAGAACTGAAATTATAATGTGTAAGAACTGAAATATACTATATATCATAGACTGACTCATATATGCTAAGCACGGAATAAACATTGTAAGAACGCATCCACACATGTGTACCTCCCGGTCCACCACAGAGAACGTCCTTCCTCATCACAGAGTACAGCCCTGCCACACACTGAGTACCTCCCTACGAATATAGTTTATCCCAGCCACACATATACCTCCGCACACGAATATACCTCTAGTCCTCACACATCTACTCGTCAGCCCGCGTCACACAGAGACCGTCCCTGCCTACACATTTACCGCCCGTCCACACATATATACCTCCATCCACACACATAGACCTGCCCTGCCACATCTCATCTACCTCCCATCCACTCACGAGCTACCTCCATCCACACACAGATACCTCCCAGCCACACACATATACCTACTAGCCACACACATCTACCTCCTTCCACACACAGTAGACCTCCCGTCCCACACACATCTACCTCCATCCACACACATAGACCTCCCAGTGCCACACACCGTTACCTCCCTGCCACACACATATACCTCCCTTTCCACACACATCTACCGCCCATCCACACACAGAGACCTCCCCTGCCACACACATAGACCTGCCCGGCCACACACAAATGACCTCCCTTCACACACCTATACCTCCCTTCCAACACACATGATAACTCCCTGCCTCACACAGACACAGACTCCCAGCCACACACAGATACCTCCCGTCCACACACAGATACCTCCCTTCCACACACCGAGTCCTCCCGTGCCACACACATAAACCTCCCTTCCACACACAGATACCTCCCGCCACACACATAGACCTCCCATCCACACACATGATACCCCCCATCCACACACAAATACCTCCCATCCACACACAGATACCTCCCATCCACACACATCTACCTCCCATCCACACACAGCTACCTCCCTCCACACACATCTACCGCCCTTCCACACACATATACCTCCCGCCCACACACATATACCTCCCATCCATACACAGTATACCTCCCTGCCACACACATATACCTCCCTTCCACACACAGCTACCTCCCGTCCACACACTGATACCCCCCTTCCACACACATATACCTCCCATCACACACAGATACCTCCCATCCAAACACATATACCTCCCATCCACACACATGATACCTCCCTTCCACACACATATACCTCCCATCCACACACTTATACCTCCCTGCCACACATATGACCTCCACACACATCTACCGCCCTTCCACACACATATACCTCCCTTCCACACACATCTACCTCCCATGCCACACACAGTATACCTCCCATCCACACACCTATACCTCCCGGCCACACACAGATACCTCCCTTGCCACACACATCTACCTCCCAACCACACACATATACCTCCCTGCCACACACATATACCTCCCTTCCACACACAGTATACCTCCCTGTCCACACACCTATACCTCCCGGCCACACTACATATACCTCCCGTCCACACACAGATACCTCCCTTCCACACACATGACACCTCCCAGTCCACACACTTATACCTCCCTTCCACACACATTATACCTCCCGTCCACACACCGATAACGCCCCATCCACACACAGAAACCTCCCTTCCACACACAGTATACCTCCCTTCCACACACATATACCTCCCATCCACACACATATACCTCCCATCCACACACAAAGTACCTCCCATCCACACACATATACCTCCCATCCACACACATCTACCTCCCAGCCACACACATCGTACCTCCCGTCCACACACAGCTACCTCCCGTGCCACACACATTACCTCCCGCCCACACACAGATACCTCCCATGCCATACACATATACCTTCCCTTCCACACACAGATACCTCCCGTCCACACACAGCTACCTCCCTGTCCACACACATATACCTCCCTTCCAAACACAGATACCCCCACTTCCACACACATATACCTCCCATCCACACACTTATACCTCCCATCCACACACATATACCTCCCACCCACACACAAATACCTCCCATCCACACACATACCTTCCCATCCACACACAGATACCTCCATCCACACACTTGCTACCTCCCGTCACACACATATACCTCCCGGCCTCCCACAGATACCTCCCGTCACATACCGATACCTCCCTTCCACACACATATACCTCCCTGTCCACACACAGTTACACACAGTATACCTCCCGTCCACACACATATACCTCCCACCAACACACATATACCCCCGATCCACACACATACACCTCCACATCCACACACAGAGACCCTCCCATCCACACACATATACCTCCCTTCCACATACATATACCTCCCTTCCACACACATATACCTCCCATCCACACACTATACCTCCTTTCCCCACACATAGTACCTCCCATCCACACACAAATACCTCCCTTCCACACACATATACCTCCCTGCCACACACAGATACCTCCCAGCCACATACCTATACCTCCCGTCCACACACAGTATACCTCCCTTCCACACACAGATACACACAGATACCCCCTTCCACACACATATACCTTCCTTCCACACACATAGACCTCCTATCCACACACAGTAGACCTCCCAGTCCACACACATATACCTCCCCTCCCACACACAGATACCTCCCCTCCACACACATATACCTCCCGTCCACATACCTATACCTCCCTTCCACACACATATACCTCCCATCCCCACACATATACCTCCCATCCACACACAGCTACCTCCCATCCACACACATCTACCTCCCATCCACACACATCTACCTCCAGTCCACACACACATACCTCCCATCCACACACAAATACCTCCCAGTCCACACACATCGACCTCCCAGCCACACACATCTACCGCCCTCCCTCACACATAGACCGCCATTCCCCACACATATTACCTACCAGCCACACACAAATACCTCCCTTCCACACACATATACCTCCCTTCCACACACAGTATACCTCCCAGCCACATACCGATACCTCCCTTCCACACACATATACCTCCCTTCCACACACAGATACACGACAGATACCCCCAGTCCACACACATATACCTTCCATCCACACACAGTATACCTCCTAGTCCACACACATATACCTCCCATCCACACACATAGACCTCCCCTCCCACACACATATACCTCCCTTCCACACACAGAGAGACCTCCCGTCCACATACCTATACCTCCCTTCCACACACATATACCTCCCAGTCCCCACACAGAGACCTCCCATCAACACACATCGACCTCCCAGCCACACACATCTACCTCCCATCCACTCACATAGACCTCCCGGCCACACACAGATTACCTCCCTTCCACACACAGATACCTCCCATCCACACACATATACCGCCCATCCACACACATAGACCTCCCTTCCACACACATGTTACCTCCCAGCCACACACATCTACCTCCCATCCACACACATGCTACCTCCCGTGCCACACACAGCTACCTCCCGGCCACACTCATATACCGCCCGCCCACACACAGATGACCTCCAGCCAGACTCATATACCCCGCCACACACATGATACCTCCCTGCCACACACATCTCTACCTCCTGCCACCACAGGATACCTCCCGTCCAAACACATGATACCCCCCGTGCCACACACATATACCTCCCATCCACACACAGATACCTCCCATCCACTCACACAGACCTCCCATCCACACACATATACCGCCCTGCCACACACCATATACACTCCCATCCACTCACATATACCTCCCTTCCACACATATACCTCCACACACATCTACCTCCCTTCCACACACATATACCTCCCTTCCACACACATCTACCTCCCATCCACACACATATACCTCCCATCCACACACCGATACCTCCCGTCCACACACAGATACCTCCCGTCCACACACAGCTACCTCCCATACCACACACATATACCTCCCGTCCACACACAGATACCTCCCGTCCACACACATATACCTCCCGTCCACACACCGAGTCCTCCCGTCCACAAACAGTATACCTCCCTTCCACACTCAGTTACCTCCCGTCCACACACATACACCTCCCATCCACACACATATACCTCCCGTCCACACACATATACCTCCCTGCCACACACCTATAACTCCCTTCCACACACATAAACCTCCCTTCCACACACAGAGACCTCCCTTCCACACACACATATACCTCCCTGCCACACACAGCGACCTCCCAACCACACACATATACCTCCCTTCCACACACAGATACCTCCCTGCCACACACAGATACCTCCCTTCCACACACCTAGTACCGCCCTTCCACACACAGAGACCTCCCTGCCACACACATATACCTCCCTGCCACACACAGACACCTCCCATCCACACACAGAGACCTCCCTTCACACACATAGACCTCCCTGCCACACACCGATAACTCCCAGCCACACACATAAACCGCCCTGTCCACACAGCATGATACCTCCCTTCCACACACATATACCTCCCATCCACACACATGATACCGCCCATCCACACACAAATACCTCCCAGCCACACACAGATACCTCCCAGTCCACACACATCGACCTCCCATCCACACACAGCTACCTCCCGTGCCACACACATCTACCTCCCTTCCACACACAGATACCTCCCTCCCACACACAGTATACCTCCCATCCATGTACACAGATACCTCCCTGCCACACACAGATACCTCCCGTCCACACACATCTACCTCCCTGCCACACACAGAGGACGCTCCCGGCCAAACACATATACCCCTCTGCCACACACAGAGACTCTCCCTGCCACACACAGAGACCTCCCATGCCACACACTGTATACCTCCCACCCACACACAAATACCTCCCATCCACACACATACCTCCCATCCACACACATATACCTCCCATCCACACACTTGCTACCTCCCTTCCACACACAGAGACCTCCCGTCCACCCACATATACCTCCCGTCCACATCCCGTTGACCTCCCTTCCACACACATATACCTCCCACCAACACACATGTTACCCCCTATCCACACACAGACACCTCCCTTCCCACACACAGATACCTCCCATCCACACACATATACCTCCCGTCCACATACCGATGACCTCCCGTCCACACACAGTTACCTCCCAGCCACACACAGATACCTCCTTGCCCCACACATATACCTCCCATCCACACACAAATACCTCCCTTCCACACACATATACCTCCCTTCCACACACATATACCTCCCATCCACATACCTAGTACCTCCCTTCCACACACAAGATACCTCCCTTCCAAACACATATACACACTTATACCCCCCACCTCCACCTCTACTCCCCCCCCCCCTTCTGCTGAGGCTTCCCCTCGACTCGTATGAGTATTTTTACCCATATATACCACATATAATCCGTTCTTACACATATATATTCCGTTCTTACACGTACAGATTCAGTTCTTACACATATATATTCCGTTCTTACACATATATATCCGTTCTACAAATATATCTTCAGTTCATACACATATATTTTCCCTTCTTACACATATATATTCAGTTCTTACACATATATATTCCGTTCTTACACGTACATATTCCGTTCTTACACATATATATTCAGTTCTTACACATATATATTCAGTTCTTATACATATATATTCACTTGTTACACATATATAATTAGTTCTTACACATATATATTCCGTTCTTACACGTTCATATCCGTTCTTACACATATTTATTCCGTTCTTACACATATATATTCCGTTCTTACGCCTATATATTCAGTTCTTACACATATATATTCAGTTCTTACATATATATTCAGTTCTTACAAATATATATTTATTTCTTACACATATATATTCAGTTCTTACACATATATATTCAGTTCTTACACATATATATTCCGATTTTACACATATAAATTCCGTTCTTACACATATATATTCTTTCTTACGCATATATATTCCGTTCTTACACATATATATTCCGTTCTTACACATATACAGTCAGTTCTTACACATATATATTTCGTTCTTACACATATAGATTCCTTTCTTACGCATATATATTCCGTTCTTACGCATATATATTCAGTTCTTACGCATATATATTCAGTTCTTACACATATATATTCAGTTCTTACAAATATATATTCAGTTCTTACACATATATATTCAGTTCTTACACATATATATTCCGTTCTTACACATATATATTCCGTTCTTAAACATATATATTCAGTTCTAACACGTATATATTCCGTTCTTACACATATATATCCCGTTCTTACACATATATATTCAGTTCTTATACATATATATTCCGTTCTTACACATATATATTCCGTTCTTACACATATATATTCCGTTCTTACACGTATATATTCCGTTCTTACACATATATATTCCGTTCTTACACATATATATTCCGTTCTTACACATATATATTAAGTTCTTACGCATATATATTCCGTTCTTACACATATATATATTCCGTTCTTACACATATATATTCCGTTCTTAAACATATATATTCCGTTCTAACACGTATATATTCCGTTCTTACACATATATATTCCGTTCTTACACATATATATTCAGTTCTTATACATATATATTCCGTTCTTACACATATATATTCCGTTCTTACACATAAATATTCCGTTCTTACACGTATATATTCCGTTCTTACACATATATATTCCGTTCTTACACATATATATTCCGTTCTTACACATATATATTAAGTTCTTACGCATATATATTCCGTTCTTACACATATATATTCCGTTCTTACACGTAGATATTCAGTTCTTACACATATATATTCAGTTCTTACGCATATATATTCCGTTCTTACACATATATATTCCGTTCTTACGCATATATATTCTTACACATATATTCCGTTCTTACACATATATATTCAGTTCTTACACATATATATTCCGTTCTTACACATATATATTCATTTCTTACAGATATATATTCAGTTCTTACACATATATATTCAGTTCTTACACATATATATTCCGTTTTACACATATAAATTCCGTTCTTACACATATATATTCCTTTCTTACGCATATATATTCCGTTCTTACACATATATATTCCGTTCTTACACATATACAGTCAGTTCTTACACATATATATTTCGTTCTTACACATATATATTCCTTTCTTACGCATATATATTCCGTTCTTACGCATATATATTCAGTTCTTACGCATATATATTCAGTTCTTACACATATATATTCAGTTCTTACAAATATATATTCAGTTCTTACACATATATATTCAGTTCTTACACATATATATTCCGTTCTTACACATATATATTCCGTTCTTAAACATATATATTCAGTTCTTACGCATATATATTCAGTTCTTACGCATATATAATCATTTCTTACACATATATGTTCAGTTCTTACACATATATATTCCGTTCTTACACGTACATATTCCGTTCTTACACATATATATTCCGTTCTTACACATATATATTTCTGTTCTTACACATATATATTCAGTTCTTACACATATATATTCACTTCTTACACATATATATTCAGTCCTTACACATATATATTCCATTTTTACACATATATACACATATATATTCCGTTCTTACACATATATATTCCGTTCTTACACGTACAGATTCAGTTCTTACACATATATATTCCGTTCTTACACATATATATTCCGTTCTTACAAATATATATTCAGTTCTTACACATATATTTTCCATTCTTACACATATATATTTCGTTCTTACGCATATATATTCAGTTCTTACGCATATATATTCAGTTCTTACAAATATATATTCAGTTCTTACAGATATATATTCAGTTCTTACGCATATATATTCAGTTCTTACGCATATATATTCAGTTCTTACGCATATATATTCATTTCTTACACATATATGTTCAGTTCTTACACATATATATTCCGTTCTTACACGTACATATTCCGTTCTTACACATATATATTCTGTTCTTACACATATATATTTCTGTTCTTACACATATATATTCAGTTCTTACACATATATATTCACTTCTTACACATATATATTCAGTCCTTACACATATATATTCCGTTTTTACACATATATACACATATATATTCCGTTCTTACACATATATATTCCGTTCTTACACGTACAGATTCAGTTCTTACACATATATATTCCGTTCTTACACATATATATTCCGTTCTTACAAATATATATTCAGTTCTTACACATATATTTTCCCTTCTTACACATATATATTCAGTTCTTACACATATATATTCCGTTCTTACACATACATATTCCGTTCTTACACATATATATTCAGTTCTTACACATATATATTCAGTTCTTATACATATATATTCACTTGTTACACATATATAATTAGTTCTTACACATATATATTCCGTTCTTACACATATATACACATATATATTCCGTTCTTACACATATATATTCCGTTCTTACACGTACATATTCCGTTCTTACACATATTTATTCCGTTCTTACACATATATATTCCGTTCTTACGCCTATATATTCAGTTCTTACACATATATATTCAGTTCTTACATATATATTCAGTTCTTACAAATATATATTTATTTCTTACACATATATATTCAGTTCTTACACATATATATTCAGTTCTTACACATATATATTCCGATTTTACACATATAAATTCCGTTCTTACACATATATATTCCTTTCTTACGCATATATATTCCGTTCTTACACATATATATTCCGTTCTTACACATATACAGTCAGTTCTTACACATATATATTTCGTTCTTACACATATAGATTCCTTTCTTACGCATATATATTCCGTTCTTACGCATATATATTCAGTTCTTACGCATATATATTCAGTTCTTACACATATATATTCAGTTCTTACAAATATATATTCAGTTCTTACACATATATATTCAGTTCTTACACATATATATTCCGTTCTTACACATATATATTCCGTTCTTAAACATATATATTCAGTTCTAACACGTATATATTCCGTTCTTACACATATATATTCCGTTCTTACACATATATATTCAGTTCTTATACATATATATTCCGTTCTTACACATATATATTCCGTTCTTACACATATATATTCCGTTCTTACACGTATATATTCCGTTCTTACACATATATATTCCGTTCTTACACATATATATTCCGTTCTTACACATATATATTAAGTTCTTACGCATATATATTCCGTTCTTACACATATATATTCCGTTCTTACACGTAGATATTCAGTTCTTACACATATATATTCAGTTCTTACGCATATATATTCCGTTCTTACACATATATATTCCGTTCTTACGCATATATATTCTTACACATATATTCCGTTCTTACACATATATATTCAGTTCTTACACATATATATTCCGTTCTTACACATATATATTCATTTCTTACACATATAAATTCAGTTCTTACACATATATATTCAGTTCTTACACATATATATTCCGTTTTTACACATATATATTCCTTTCTTACGCATATATATTCCGTTCTTACACATATATATTCCGTTCTTACACATATACAGTCAGTTCTTACACATATATATTTCGTTCTTACACATATATATTCCTTTCTTACGCATATATATTCCGTTCTTACGCATATATATTCAGTTCTTACGCATATATATTCAGTTCTTACACATATATATTCAGTTCTTACAAATATATATTCAGTTTTTACACATATATATTCAGTTCTTACACATATATATTCCGTTCTTACACATATATATTCCGTTCTTAAACATATATATTCCGTTCTTACACGTATATATTCCGTTCTTACACATATATATTCCGTTCTTACACATATATATTCAGTTCTTATACATATATATTCCGTTCTAACACATATATATTCCGTTCTTACACGTATATATTCCGTTCTTACAAATATATATTCCGTTCTTACACATATATATTCCGTTCTTACACATATATATTCAGTTCTTACGCATATATATTCCGTTCTTACACATATATATTCCGTTCTTACACGTAGATATTCAGTTCTTACACATATATATTCAGTTCTTACGCATATATATTCCGTTCTTACACATATATATTCCGTTCTTACGCATATATATTCAATACTTACACATATATATTCAGTTCTTACACATATATATTCAGTTCTTACTCATATATATTCAGTTCTTACGCATATATATTCCGTTCTTACACATATATATTCTTACACATATATTCCGTTCTTACACATATATATTCAGTTCTTACACATATATACTCCGTTCTTACACATATATATTCCGTTCTTACGCATATATATTCTTTTCTTACGCATATATATTCAGTTCTTACACATATATATTCCGTTCTTACACATATATATTCAGTTCTTACACATATATATTCCGTCCTTACACATATTTATTCCGTTCTTACACATATGTATTCCGTTCTTACACATATATATTCCGTTCTTACGCATATATATTCAGTTCTTACGCATATATATATATTCAGTTCTTACACATATATATTCAGTTCTTAAACATATATATTCAGTTCTTACACATATATATTCAGTTCTTACACATATATATTCCGTCCTTACACATATTTATTCCGTTCTTACACATATATATTCCGTTCTTAAACATATATATTCAGTTCTTACACATATATATTCACTTCTCACACATATATATTCCGCTCTTACACATATATATTCCGTTCTTACACGTACATATTCCGTTCTTACACATATATATTCCGTTCTTACGCATATATATTCAGTTCTTACACATATATATTCAGTTCTTACACAGATATATTCAGTTCTTACGCATATATATTCAGTTCTTACACATATATATTCAGTTCTTACACAGATATATTCAGTTCTTACGCATATATATTCAGTTCTTAAACATATATATTCCGTTCTTACACATATATATTCAGTTCTTACACATATATATTCCGTCCTTACACATATTTATTCCGTTCTTACACATATATATTCCGTTCTTACGCATATATATTCAGTTCTTACGCATATATATATATTCAGTTCTTACACATATATATTCAGTTCTTAAACATATATATTCAGTTCTTACACATATATATTCAGTTCTTACACATATATATTCCGTCCTTACACATATTTATTCCGTTCTTACACATATATATTCCGTTCTTACACATATATATTCAGTTCTTACACATATATATTCACTTCTCACACATATATATTCCGCTCTTACACATATATATTCCGTTCTTACACATATATATTCCGTTCTTACGCATATATATTCAGTTCTTACACATATATATTCAGTTCTTACACAGATATATTCAGTTCTTACGCATATATATTCAGTTCTTACACATATATATACAGTTCTTACACATATATATTCAGTTCTTACACATATATATTCCGTTTTTACACATATATATTCCGTTCTTACACATATATATTCCGTTCTTACACATATATATTCCGTTCTTACACGTATATATTCCGTTCTTACACATATATATTCCGTTCTTACACATATATTCCGTTCTTATGCATATATATTCGGTTCTTTCCCATATATATTCAGTTTTACGCATATATATTCAGTTCTTACGCATATATATTCAGTTCTTACTCATATATATTCAGTTCTTACACATATATATTCAGTTCTTACGCATATATATTCCGTTCTTACACATATATATTCTTACACATATATTCCGTTCTTACACATATATATTTGGTTCTTACACATATATATTCCGTTCTTACACTTATATATTCCATTCTTACACATATATATTCAGTTCTTACGCATATATATTCAGTTCTTACGCATATATATTCAGTTCTTACGCATATATATTCAGTTCTTACACATATATATTCCATTCTTACACATATATATTCCATTCTTACACATATATATTTCGTTCTAACACATATATATTCCATTCTTACAAATATATATTCCGTTCTTACACATACATATTCCGTTCTTACGCATATATATTCAGTGCTTACGCATATATGTTCAGTTATTACGCATATATGTTCAGTTCTTACACATATATGTTCCGTTCTTATACATATATATTCCGTTCTTACACGTACATATTCCGTTCTTACACATATATATTCCGTTCTTACACATATATTCCGTTCTTACGCATATATATTCCGTTCTTTCGCATATATATTCAGTTTTATGCATATATATTCAGTTCTTACTCATATATATTCAGTTATTACACATATATATTTCGTTCTTACAAATAAATATTCCGTTCTTACGCATATATATTCCGTTCTTACACATATATATTCCGTTCTTACGCATATATATTGCGTTCTTACGCATATATATTCATTTCTTAAGCATATATATTCAGTTCTTACACATATATATTCATTTCTTACACATATATGTTCAGTTCTGACGCATATATATTCAGTTTTAGGTATATATATTCAGTTACTACAAATATATATTCCGTTCTTACGCATATATATTCAGTTCTTACGCATATATATTCATTTCTTACACATATATGTTCAGTTCTTGCACATATATATTCCGTTCTTACACATATATATTCCGTTCTTTCACAAATATATTCCGTTCTTACACCTATATATTCCGTTCTTACGCATATATATTCCGTTCTTACGCTTATATATTCAGTTCTTACGCATATATATTCAGTTCTTACACATATATATTCAGTTCTAACAGATATATATTCAGTTCTTACGCTTATATATTCAGTTCTTACGCATATATATTCATTTCTTACACATATATGTTCAGTTCTTACACATATATATTCCGTTCTTACACATATATATTCCGTTCTTACACATATATATTCAGTTCTTACACATATATATTCATTTCTTACACATATATATTCAGTTCTTAAACTTATATATTCCGTTCTTCCATATATATACACATATATATTCCGTTCTTACACATATATATTCCGTTCTTAGACGTACATATTCCGTTCTTACACATATATATTCCGTTCTTACACAAATATATTCCATTCTTACGCATATATATTCAGTTCTTACACATATATATTCAGTTCTTACGCATATATATTCAGTTCCTACACATATATATTCAGTTTTACGCATATATATTCAGTTCTAACGCATATATATTCTGTTCATACACATATATATTCAGTTATTTCACATATATATTCAATTCTTACGCATATATATTCCGTTCTTACACATATATATTCTTACACATATATATCGTTCTTACAAATATATATTCAGTTCTTACACATATATATTCCGTTCTTACACATATATATTCCATTCCTACGCATATATATTCAGTTCTTACGCATATATATTCCGTTCTTACGCATATATATTCAGTTCTTACGCATATATATTCAGTTCTTATGCATATATATTCATTTCTTACACATATATGTTCAGTTCTAACACATATATATTCCGTTCTTACACGTACATATTCCGTTCTTACACATATATATTCCGTTTTTACACATATATATTCAGTTCTTACAAATATATATTCAGTTCTTACACATATATATTCAGTTCTTACACATATATATTCCGTTCTTACATATATATGTTCCGTTCTTACACATATATTCCGTTCTTACACATATATATTCTTTTTTTTTCAACGTATATATTCCGTTCTTACACATATATTTTCCGTTCTTACACATATATTTTCCGTTCTTACACATATATATTCCGTTCTTAGGCATATATATTCCGTTCTTTCGCATATATATTCAGTTTTACGCATATATATTCGGTTCTTACGCATATATATTCAGTTCTTACAAATATATATTCAGTTATTACACATATATATTCAGTTCTTACGCCTATATATTCCGTTCTTACACATATATATTCTTACACATATATTCCATTCTTACACATATATATTCAGTTCTTACACTTATATATTCCGTTCTTACACATATATATTCCGTTCTTACGCATATATATTCAGTTCTTACGCATATATATTCCGTTCTTACGCATATATATTCAGTTCTTACGCATATATATTCAGTTCTTACGCATATATATTCAGTTCTTACGCATATATATTCAGTTCTTACGCATATATATTCCATTCTTACACATATATATTCAGTTCTTACGCATATGTATTCAGTTCTTACGCATATACATTCATTTCTTACACATATATGTTCAGTTCTTACGCATAAATATTCAGTTTAACGCATATATATTTAGTTACTACAAATATATATTCCGTTCCTAGGCATATATATTCAGTTCTTACGCATATATATTCATTTCATACACATATATGTTCAGTTCTTACACATATATATTCCGTTCTTACACGTACATATTCCGTTCTTACACACATATTCCGTTCTTACTCATATATATTCACTTCTTACACATATATATTCCGTTCTTACACATATATATTCCGTTCTTACACGTACATATTCCGTTCTTACACATATATATTCCGTTCTTAGACGTACATATTCCGTTCTAACACATATATATTCCGTTTTTACACATATATATTCCGTTCTTACACATATATATTCCGTTCTTACACATATATATTCAGTTCATCCACATATATATTCATTTCTTACACACATATATTCAGTTCTTAAACATATATATTCCGTTCTTACACATATATACACATATATATTCCGTTCTTACACATATATACACATATATATTCCGTTCTTACACATATATATTCCGTTCTTGCGCATATATATTCAGTTCTTACGCATATATATTCAGTTCTTACACATATATATTCCGTTCTTACGCATATATATTCTTACACATATATTCCGTTCTTACACATATATATTCCGTCTTTACACATATATATTCCGTTCTTACACATACATATTCCGTTCTTACACATATATATTCCGTTCTTACACATATATATTCCATTCTTACACATATATATTTCGTTCTTACACATATATATTCCGTTCTTACAAATATATATTCCGTTCTTACACATACATATTCCGTTCTTACACATATATATTCCGTTCTTACGCATATATATTCAGTTCTTACGCATATATATTCAGTTCTTACGCATATATGTTTAGTTCTTACGCATATATGTTCAGTTCTTACGCATATATATTCAGTTCTTACGCATATATGTTCAGTTCTTTCTTACGCATATATATTCAGCTCTTGCGCATATATATTCAGTTCTTACGCATATATTCAGTTCTTACGCATATATATTCAGTGCTTACGCATATATGTTCAGTTATTACGCATATATGTTCAGTTCTTACACATATATGTTCCGTTCTTACACATATATATTCCGTTCTGACACGTACATATTCCGTTCTTACACATATATATTCCGTTCTTACACATATATTCCGTTCTTACGCATATATATTCCGTTCTTTCGCATATATATTCAGTTTTATGCATATATATTCAGTTCTTACTCATATATATTCAGTTCTTACACATATATATTTAGTTCTTACACATATATATTCAGTTCTTACGCATATATATTTCGTTCTTACACATAAATTTTCCGTTCTTACGCATATATATTGCGTTCTTACACATATATATTCCGTTCTTACGCATATATATTGCGTTCTTACGCATATATATTCATTTCTTAAGCATATATATTCAGTTCTTACACATATATATTCATTTCTTACACATATATGTTCAGTTCTGACGCATATAGATTCAGTTTTACGCATATATATTCAGTTACTACAAATATATATTCCGTTCTTACGCATATATATTCAGTTCTTACGCATATATATTCATTTCTTACACATATATGTTCAGTTCTTGCACATATATATTCCGTTCTTACACATACATATTCCGTTCTTACACAAATATATTCCGTTCTTACACCTATATATTCAGTTTTTACGCATATATATTCCGTTCTTACGCTTATATATTCAGTTCTTACGCATATATATTCAGTTCTTACACATATATATTCAGTTCTAACAGATATATATTCAGTTCTTACGCTTATATATTCAGTTCTTACGCATATATATTCATTTCTTACACATATATGTTCAGTTCTTACACATATATATTCCGTTCTTACACATATATATTCCGTTCTTACACATATATATTCAGTTCTTACACATATATATTCATTTCTTACACATATATATTCAGTTCTTAAACTTATATATTCCGTTCTTCCATATATATACACATATATATTCCGTTCTTACACATATATATTCCGTTCTTAGACGTACATATTCCGTTCTTACACATATATATTCCGTTCTTACACAAATATATTCCATTCTTACGCATATATATTCAGTTCTTACACATATATATACGTTCTTACGCATATATATTCAGTTCCTACAGCATATATATTCAGTTTTACGCATATATATTCAGTTCTAACGCATATATATTCTGTTCATACACATATATATTCAGTTATTACACATATATATTCAGTTCTTACGCATATATATTCCGTTCTTACACATATATATTCTTACACATATATATCGTTCTTACAAATATATATTCAGTTCTTACACATATATATTCTGTTCTTACACATATATATTCCATTCCTACGCATATATATTCAGTTCTTACGCATATATATTCCGTTCTTACGCATATATATTCAGTTCTTACGCATATATATTCAGTTCTTATGCATATATATTCATTTCTTACACATATATGTTCAGATCTAACACATATATATTCCGTTCTTACACGTACAGATTCCGTTCTTACACATATATATTCCGTTTTTACACATATATATTCAGTTCTTACAAATATATATTCAGTTCTTACACATATATATTCAGTTCTTACACATATATATTCCGTTCTTACATATATATGTTCCGTTCTTACACATATATTCCGTTCTTACACATATATATTCCGTTTTTAAACGTATATATTCCGTTCTTACACATATATTTTCCGTTCTTACACATATATTTTCCGTTCTTACACATATATATTCCGTTCTTAGGCATATATATTCCGTTCTTTCGCATATATATTCAGTTTTACGCATATATATTCGGTTCTTACGCATATATATTCAGTTCTTACAAATATATATTCAGTTATTACACATATATATTCAGTTCTTACGCCTATATATTCCGTTCTTACACATATATATTCTTACACATATATTCCATTCTTACACATATATATTCAGTTCTTACTCTTATATATTCCGTTCTTACACATATATATTCCGTTCTTACGCATATATATTCAGTTCTTACGCATATATATTCCGTTCTTACGCATATATATTCAGTTCTTACGCATATATATTCAGTTCTTACGAATATATATTCAGTTCTTACGCATATATATTCAGTTCTTACGCATATATATTCCATTCTTACACATATATATTCAGTTCTTACGCATATGTATTCAGTTCGTACGCATATACATTCATTTCTTACACATATATGTTCAGTTCTTACGCATATATGTTCAGTTCTTTCTTACGCATATATATTCAGCTCTTGCGCATATATATTCAGTTCTTACGCATATATTCAGTTCTTACGCATATATATTCAGTGCTTACGCATATATGTTCAGTTATTACGCATATATGTTCAGTTCTTACACATATATGTTCCGTTCTTACACATATATATTCCGTTCTTACACGTACATATTCCGTTCTTACACATATATATTCCGTTCTTACACATATATTCCGTTCTTACGCATATATATTCCGTTCTTTCGCATATATATTCAGTTTTATGCATATATATTCAGTTCTTACTCATATATATTCAGTTCTTACACATATATATTTAGTTCTTACACATATATATTCAGTTCTTACGCATATATATTTCGTTCTTACACATAAATATTTCGTTCTTACGCATATATATTGCGTTCTTACACATATATATTCCGTTCTTACGCATATATATTGCGTTCTTACGCATATATGTTCATTTCTTAAGCATATATATTCAGTTCTTACACATATATATTCATTTCTTACACATATATGTTCAGTTCTGACGCATATATATTCAGTTTTACGCATATATATTCAGTTACTACAAATATATATTCCGTTCTTACGCATATATATTCAGTTCTTACGCATATATATTCATTTCTTACACATATATGTTCAGTTCTTGCACATATATATTCCGTTCTTACACATATATATTCCGTTCTTACACAAATATATTCCGTTCTTACACCTATATATTCAGTTTTTACGCATATATATTCCGTTCTTACGCTTATATATTCAGTTCTTACGCATATATATTCAGTTCTTACACATATATATTCAGTTCTAACAGATATATATTCAGTTCTTACGCTTATATATTCAGTTCTTACGCATATATATTCATTTCTTACACATATATGTTCAGTTCTTACACATATATATTCCGTTCTTACACATATATATTCCGTTCTTACACATATATATTCAGTTCTTACACATATATATTCATTTCTTACACATATATATTCAGTTCTTAAACTTATATATTCCGTTCTTCCATATATATACACATATATATTCCGTTCTTACACATATATATTCCGTTCTTAGACGTACATATTCCGTTCTTACACATATATATTCCGTTCTTACACAAATATATTCCATTCTTACGCATATATATTCAGTTCTTACACATATATATTCAGTTCTTACGCATATATATTCAGTTCCTACACATATATATTCAGTTTTACGCATATATATTCAGTTCTAACGCATATATATTCTGTTCATACACATATATATTCAGTTATTACACATATATATTCAGTTCTTACGCATATATATTCCGTTCTTACACATATATATTCTTACACATATATATCGTTCTTACAAATATATATTCAGTTCTTACACATATATATTCCGTTCTTACACATATATATTCCATTCCTACGCATATATATTCAGTTCTTACGCATATATATTCCGTTCTTACGCATATATATTCAGTTCTTACGCATATATATTCAGTTCTTATGCATATATATTCATTTCTTACACATATATGTTCAGTTCTAACACATATATATTCCGTTCTTACACGTACATATTCCGTTCTTACACATATATATTCCGTTTTTACACATATATATTCAGTTCTTACAAATATATATTCAGTTCTTACACATATATATTCAGTTCTTACACATATCCGTTCTTACACATATATGTTCCGTTCTTACACATTTATTCCGTTCTTACACATATATATTCCGTTTTTAAACGTATATATTCCGTTCTTACACATATATTTTCCGTTCTTACACATATATTTTCCGTTCTTACACATATATATTCCGTTCTTAGGCATATATATTCCGTTCTTACGCATATATATTCAGTTCTTACAAATATATATTCAGTTATTACACATATATATTCAGTTCTTACGCCTATATATTCCGTTCTTACACATATATATTCTTACACATATATTCATTTCTTACACATATATATTCAGTTCTTACACTTATATATTCCGTTCTTACACATATATATTCCGTTCTTACGCATATATATTCAGTTCTTACGCATATATATTCCGTTCTTACACATATATATTCACTTCTTACACATATATATTCCGTTCTTACACATATATATTCCGTTCTTACACGTACATATTCCGTTCTTACACATATATATTCCGTTCTTACAGGTACATATTCCGTTCTTAAACATATATATTCCGTTCTTACACATATATATTCCGTTATTACACATATATATTCAGTTCTTACACATATATATTCATTTCTTGCACATATATATTCAGTTCTTAAACATATATATTCCGTTCTTTCACATATATACACATATATATTCCGTTCTTACACATATATATTCCATTCTTACACGTACATATATCGTTCTTACAAATATATAGTCCGTTCTTACACATATATATTCCGTTCTTACGCATATATATTCAGTTCTTACAAATATATAATCAGTTTTACACACATATATACAGTTCTTACACATATATATTCAGTTCTTACACATATATATTCAGTTTTTACACATATTTATTCAATTCTTACACATATATATTCCGTTCTTACACATATATATTCAGGTCTTACACGTATATATTCCGTTCTTACACATATATATTCCGTTCATACAAATATATATTCAGTTCTTACACATATATATTCACTTCTTACACATAATATTCAGTTCTTACACATATATATTCCGTTCTTACACATATTTATTCCGTTCTTACACATATATATTCCGTTCTTACACGTACATATTCCGTTCTTACACATATATATTCCGTTCTTACGCATATATATTCAGTTCTTTCGCATATATATTCAGTTCTTACACATATATATTTAGTTCTTACAGATATATATTTAGTTCTTACGCATATATATTCAGTTCTTACGCATATATATTCAGTTCTTACGCATATATATTCATTTCTAACACATATATGTTCAGTTCTTACACATATATATTCCGTTCTTACACGTACATATTCCGTTCTTACACATATATATTCCGTTTTTACACATATATATTCAGTTCTTACACATATATATTCACTTCTTACACATATATATTCTGTTCTTACACATATATTCCGTTCTTACTCATATATATTCCGTTCTTACACATATATATTCCGTTCTTACACGTACATATTCAGTTCTTACACATATATATTCAGTTCTTACACATATATATTCCGTTCTTACGCATATATATTCAGTTCTTACGCATATATATTCCGTTCTTACGCATATATATTCAGTTCTTACGCATATATATTCCGTTCTTACGCATTTATATTCAGTTCTTACGCATTTATATTCAGTTCTTACACATATATATTCAGTTCTTACGCATATATATTCCGTTCTTAAGCATATATATTCCGTTCTTTCGCATATATATTCAGTTTAACGCATATATATTCAGTTCTTACGCATATATATTCAGTTCTTACACATATATATTCCGTTCTTACACATATATATTCAGTTCTTACACATATATATTCACTTCTTACACATATATATTCAGTTCTTACACATATATTCCGTTCTTACACATATATATTCCGTTCTTACACATATATATTCCGTTCTTACACGTACATATTCCGTTCTTACACGTATATATTCCGTTCTTACACATATATATTCCGTTCTTACACATATATATTCAGTTCTTACACATATATATTCTGTTCTTACACATATATATTCCGTTCCTACACATATATTTTCCGTTCTTACAGATATATATTCCGTTCTTACACATATATATTCAGTTCTTACACATATATATTCAGTTTTTACACATATATATTCCGTTCTTACACATATATATTCCGTTCTTACACATATATATTCCGTTCTTACACATACATATTCCGTTCTTACACGTACATATTCCGTTCTTACACATATATATTCCGTTCTTACGCATATATATTCCGTTCTTACGCATTTATATTCAGTTCTTACGCATTTATATTCAGTTCTTACACATATATATTCCGTTCTTACGCATATATATTCCATTCTTACGCATATATATTCAGTTCTTACACATATATATTCGGTTCTTACACATATGTATTCAGTTCTTGCGCATATATATTCCGTTCTTACACATATATATTCTTACACATATATTCCGTTATTACGCATATATATTCAATACTTACACATATATATTCAGTTCTTACACATATATATTCCGTTCTTACACATATTTATTCCGTTCTTACACATATATATTCCGTTCTTACACATATATATTCCGTTCTTACACGTACATATTCCGTTCTTACACATATATATTCCGTTCTAACACATATATATTCAGATCTTACAAATATATATTCAGTTCTTACGCATATATATTCAGTTCTTACGCATATATATTCAGTTATTAGGCATATATATTCATTTCTTACACATATATGTTCAGTTCTAACACATATATATTCCGTTCTTACACGTACATATTCCGTTCTTACACATATATATTCCGTTCTTACACATATATATTCAGTTCTTACAAATATATATTCAGTTCTTACAAATATATATTCAGTTCTTACGCATATATATTCAGTTCTTACGCATATATATTCAGTTCTTACGCATATATATTCATTTATTACACATATATGTTCAGTTCTAAGACATATAGATTCCGTTCTTACACGTACATATTCCGTTCTTACACATATATATTCCGTTCTTACACATATATATTCAGTTCTTACAAATATATATTCAGTTCTTACACATATATATTCAGTTCTTACACATATATATTCAGTTGTTACACATATATATTCCGTTCTTACGCATATATATTCATTTCTTACACATATATGTTCAGTTCTTACACATATATATTCCGTTCTTACACGTACATATTCCGTTCTTACACATATATATTCCGTTCTTACACATATATATTCCGTTCTCACACATATATATTCACTTCTTACACATATATATTCAGTTCTTACACATATATTCCGTTCTTACACATATATATTCCGTTCTTACACGTACATATTCCGTTCTTACACATATATATTCCGTTCTTACACATATATATTCCGTTCTTAAACATATATATTCAGTTCTTACACATATATATTCCGTTCTTACACATATATATTCCGTTCTTACACATATATTTTCAGTTCTTACCCATATATATTCCGTTCTTACACATATATATTCAGTTCTTACACATATATATTCAGTTCTTACACGTATATATTACGTTCTTACACATATATATTCCGTTCTTACACATACATATTCCGTTCTTACACATACATATTCCGTTCTTACACGTAAATATTCCGTTCTTACACATATATATTCCGTTCTTACGCATATATATTCCGTTCTTGCGCATTTATATTCAGTTCTTACGCATATATATTCAGTTCTTACACATATATATTCAGTTCTTACGCATATATATTCCGTTCTTACGCATATATATTCCGTTCTTTCGCATATATATTCAGTTTTACGCATATATATTCAGTTCTTACGCATATATATTTAGTTCTTACACATATATATTCGGTTCCTACACATATGTATTCAGTTCTTACGCATATATATTTCGTTCTTACACATATATATTCTTACACATATATTCCATTCTTACACATATATATTCAGCTCTTACACATATATATTCCGTTCTTACAAATATATATTCCGTTCTTACGCATATATATACAGTTCTTACGCATATATATTCCGTTCTTACGCATATATATTCAATTCTTACACATATATATTCAGTTCTTACACATATATATTCCGTTCTTACACATATTTATTCCGTTCTTACACATATATATTCCGTTCTTACACATATATATTCCGTTCTTACACGTACATATTCCGTTCTTACACATATATATTCCGTTCTTACACATATATATTCAGTTCTTACAAATATATATTCAGTTCTTACGCATATATATTCAGTTCTTACGCATATATATTCAGTTCTTACGCATATATATTCATTTCTTACACATATATGTTCAGTTCTAACACATATATATTCCGTTCTTACACGTACATATTCCGTTCTTACACATATATATTCAGTTCTTACACATATATATTCAGTTCTTACAAATATATATTCAGTTCTTACACATATATATTCAGTTCTTACACATATATATTCCGTTCTGACACATATATATTCCGTTCTTACACATATATATTCCGTTCTTACACATATATATTCAGTTCTTACACATATATATTCCGTTCTTACACATATATATTCCGTTCTTACACATATATATTCCGTTCTTACACATACATATTCCGTTCTTACACGTAAATATTCCATTCTTACACATATATATTCCGTTCTTACGCATATATATTCCGTTCTTGCGCATTTATATTCAGTTCTTACGCATATATATTCAGTTCTTACACATAACTATTCAGTTCTTAAGCATATATATTCCGTTCTTACGCATATATATTCCGTTCTTTCGCATATATATTCAGTTTTACGCATATATATTCAGTTCTTACGCATATATATTCAGTTCTTACACATATATATTCGGTTCTTACACATATGTATTCAGTTCTTACGCATATATATTCCGTTCTTACACATATATATTCTTACACATATATTCCGTTCTTACACATATATATTCAGCTCTTACACATATATATTCCGTTCTTGAACATATATATTCCGTTCTTACGCATATATATACAGTTCTTACGCATATATATTCTGTTCTTACGCATATATATTCAATACTTACACATATATATTCAGTTCTTACACATATATATTCCGTTCTTACACATATTTATTCCGTTCTTACACATATATATTCCGTTCTTACACATATATATTCCGTTCTTACACGTACATATTCCGTTCTTACACATATATATTCCGTTCTTACACATATATATTCAGTTCTTACAAATATATATTCAGTTCTTACGCATATATATTCAGTTCTTACGCATATATATTCAGTTCTTAAGCATATATATTCATTTCTTACACATATATGTTCAGTTCTAACACATATATATTCCGTTCTTACACGTACATATTCCGTTCTTTCACATATATATTCCGTTCTTACACATATATATTCAGTTTTTACAAATATATATTCAGTTCTTACACATATATATTCCGTTCTTACACATATATATTCCGTTCTTACACATATATATTCCGTTCTTACACATATATATTCCGTTCTTACATATATATATTCCGTTTTTACACGTGTAGTATATATTCCGTTCTTACACATATATATTCAGTTCTTACACATATATTTTCCGTTCTTACACATATATATTCAGTTATTACGCATATATATTCCGTTCTTACACATATATATTCCATTCTTACGCATATATATTCAGTTCTTACACATATATATTCAGTTCTTACGCATATATATTCATTTCTTACACATATATGTTCAGTTCTTACGCATATATATTCAGTTTTACGCATATATATTCAGTTACTACAAATATATATTCCGTTCTTACGCATTTATATTCAGTTCTTACGCATATATATTCATTTCTTACACATATATGTTCAGTTCTTACACATATATATTCCGTTCTTACACGTACATATTCCGTTCTTACACATATATATTCCAATCTTACACATATATATTCCGTTCTTACACATATATATTCACTTCTTACACATATATATTCCGTTCTTACACATATATATTCCGTTCTTACACGTACATATTCCGTTCTTACACATATATATTCCGTTCTTACACGTACATATTCCGTTCTAACACGTACATATTCCGTTCTTACACATATATATTCCGTTCTTACACGTACATATTCCGTTCTTACACATATATATTCCGTTCTTACACATATATATTCCGTTCTTACACATATATATTCAGTTCTTACACATATATATTCATTTCTTACACATATATATTCAGTTCTTATACATATGTATTCCGTTCTTCCCCTTATATACTCATATATATTCCGTTCTTACACATATATATTCCGTTCTTAAACGTACATATTCCGTTCTTACACATATATATTGCTTTCTTAGACATATATATTCCGTTCTTACGCATATATATTCAGTTCTTAAACATAAATATTCAGTTCTTACACATATATATTCAGTTCTTACAAATATATATTCAGTTCTTACACATATATATTCAGTTCTTACACATATATATTCAGTTCTTACACATATATATATTCAGTTCTTACACATATATATTCAGTTCTTACACATATATATTCAGTTCTTACACATATATATTTCTTTTTTTTACACATATATATTCAGTTCTTAAACATATATATTCCGTTCTTACACATATATATTCCGTTCTTACACATATATATTCAGTTCTTACACATATATATTCACTTCTTACACATATATATTCAGTTCTTACACATAAATATTCCGTTCTTACACATATAAATTCCGTTCTTACACGTACATATTCCGTTCTTACACATATATATTCCATTCTTACGCATATATATTCCATTCTTACGCATATATATTCAGTTCTTACGCATATATATTCAGTTCTTACGCATATATATTCAGTTCTTACGCATATATATTCATTTCTTACACAGATATGTTCAGTTCTTACACATATATATTCCATTCTTACGCATATATATTCCATTCTTACGCATATATATTCAGTTCTTACGCATATATATTCAGTTCTTACGCATATATATTCAGTTCTTACGCATATATATTGATTTCTTACACAGATATGTTCAGTTCTTACACATATATATTCCGTTCTTACACATATATATTCAGTTCTTACACTTATATATTCAGTTCTTACACATATATATTCCGTTCTTACACATATATACACATATATATTCCGTACTTACACATATATATTCCGTTCTTACACGTACATATTCCTTTCTTACACATATATATTCCGTTCTTACACATATATATTCACTTCTTACACATATATATTCAGTTCTTACACATAAATATTCCGTTCTTACACATATATATTCCGTTCTTACACGTACATATTCCGTTCTTACACATATATATTCCGTTCTTACACATATATATTCCGTTCTTACACATATATATTCCGTTCTTACATATATATATTCAGTTCTTACACATATATATTCACTTCTTACACATATAAATTCAGTTCTTACACATATATATTCCGTTATTACACATATATATTCCGTTCTTACACATATATATTCCGTTCTTACACATATATATTCCGTTCTTACGCATATATATTCCGTTCTTACGCATATATATTCAGTTTTTATGCATATATATTCAGTTCTTACACATATATATTTAGTTCTTACGCATATATTTTCAGTTCTTACGCATAGATATTCAGTTCTTACGCATATATATTCAGTTCTTTCGCATATATATTCAGTTCTTACACATATATATTTAGTTCTTACAGATATATATTTAGTTCTTACGCATATATATTCAGTTCTTACACATATATATTCATTTCTAACACATATATGTTCAGTTCTTACACATATATATTCCGTTCTTACACGTACATATTCCGTTCTTACACATATATATTCCGTTTTTACACATATATATTCAGTTCTTACACATATATATTCACTTCTTACACATATATATTCTGTTCTTACACATATATTCCGTTCTTACTCATATATATTCCGTTCTTACACATATATATTCCGTTCTTACACGTACATATTCAGTTCTTACACATATATATTCAGTTCTTACACATATATATTCCGTTCTTACGCATATATATTCAGTTCTTACGCATATATATTCCATTCTTACGCATATATATTCAGTTCTTACGCATATATATTCCGTTCTTACGCATTTATATTCAGTTCTTACGCATTTATATTCAGTTCTTACACATATATATTCAGTTCTTACGCATATATATTCCGTTCTTAAGCATATATATTCCGTTCTTTCGCATATATATTCAGTTTTACGCATATATATTCAGTTCTTACGCATATATATTCAGTTCTTACACATATATATTCCGTTCTTACACATATATATTCAATTCTTACACATATATATTCACTTCTTACACATATATATTCAGTTCTTACACATATATTCCGTTCTTACACATATATATTCCGTTCTTACACATATATATTCCGTTCTTACACGTACATATTCCGTTCTTACACGTATATATTCCGTTCTTACACATATATATTCCGTTCTTACACATATATATTCAGTTCTTACACATATATATTCTGTTCTTACACATATATATTCCGTTCCTACACATATATTTTCCGTTCTTACAGATATATATTCCGTTCTTACACATATATATTCAGTTCTTACACATATATATTCAGTTCTTACACATATATATTCCGTTCTTACACATATATATTCCGTTCTTACTCATATATATTCCGTTCTTACACATACATATTCCGTTCTTACACGTACATATTCCGTTCTTACACATATATATTCCGTTCTTACGCATATATATTCCGTTCTTACGCATTTATATTCAGTTCTTACGCATTTATATTCAGTTCTTACACATATATATTCCGTTCTTACGCATATATATTCCATTCTTACGCATATATATTCAGTTCTTACACATATATATTCGGTTCTTACACATATGTATTCAGTTCTTGCGCATATATATTCCGTTCTTACACATATATATTCTTACACATATATTCCGTTATTACGCATATATATTCAATACTTACACATATATATTCAGTTCTTACACATATATATTCCGTTCTTACACATATTTATTCCGTTCTTACACATATATATTCCGTTCTTACACATATATATTCCGTTCTTACACGTACATATTCCGTTCTTACACATATATATTCCGTTCTAACACATATATATTCAGTTCTTACAAATATATATTCAGTTCTTACGCATATATATTCAGTTCTTACGCATATATATTCAGTTCTTAGGCATATATATTCATTTCTTACACATATATGTTCAGTTCTAACACATATATATTCCGTTCTTACACGTACATATTCCGTTCTTACACATATATATTCCGTTCTTACACATATATATTCAGTTCTTACAAATATATATTCAGTTCTTACAAATATATATTCAGTTCTTACGCATATATATTCAGTTCTTACGCATATATATTCAGTTCTTACGCATATATATTCATTTATTACACATATATGTACAGTTCCAAGACATATATATTCCGTTCTTACACGTACATATTCCGTTCTTACACATATATATTCCGTTCTTACACATATATATTCAGTTCTTACAAATATATATTCAGTTCTTACACATATATATTCAGTTCTTACACATATATATTCAGTTTTTACACATATATATTCCGTTCTTACGCATATATATTCATTTCTTACACATATATGTTCAGTTCTTACACATATATATTCCGTTCTTACACGTACATATTCCGTTCTTACACATATATATTCCGTTCTTACACATATATATTCCGTTCTCACACATATATATTCACTTCTTACACATATATATTCAGTTCTTACACATATATTCCGTTCTTACACATATATATTCCGTTCTTACACGTACATATTCCGTTCTTACACATATATATTCCGTTCTTACACATATATATTCCGTTCTTAAACATATATATTCAGTTCTTACACATATATATTCCGTTCTTACACATATATATTCCGTTCTTACACATATATTTTCAGTTCTTACCCATATATATTCCGTTCTTACACATATATATTCAGTTCTTACACATATATATTCAGTTCTTACACATATATATTACGTTCTTACACATATATATTCCGTTCTTACACATACATATTCCGTTCTTACACATACATATTCCGTTCTTACACGTAAATATTCCGTTCTTACACATATATATTCCGTTCTTACGCATATATATTCCGTTCTTGCGCATTTATATTCAGTTCTTACGCATATATATTCAGTTCTTACACATATATATTCAGTTCTTACGCATATATATTCCGTTCTTACGCATATATATTCCGTTCTTTCGCATATATATTCAGTTTTACGCATATATATTCAGTTCCTACGCATATATATTCAGTTCTTACACATATATATTCGGTTCTTACACATATGTATTCAGTTCTTACGCATATATATTTCGTTCTTACACATATATATTCTTACACATATATTCCATTCTTACACATATATATTCAGCTCTTACACATATATATTCCGTTCTTACAAATATATATTCCGTTCTTACGCATATATATACAGTTCTTACGCATATATATTCCGTTCTTACGCATATATATTCAATTCTTACACATATATATTCAGTTCTTACACATATATATTCCGTTCTTACACATATTTATTCCGTTCTTACACATATATATTCCGTTCTTACACATATATATTCCGTTCTTACACGTACATATTCCGTTCTTACACATATATATTCCGTTCTTACACATATATATTCAGTTCTTACAAATATATATTCAGTTCTTACGCATATATATTCAGTTCTTACGCATATATATTCAGTTCTTACGCATATATATTCATTTCTTACACATATATGTTCAGTTCTAACACATATATATTCCGTTCTTACACGTACATATTCCGTTCTTACACATATATATTCAGTTCTTACACATATATATTCAGTTCTTACAAATATATATTCAGTTCTTACACATATATATTCAGTTCTTACACATATATATTCCGTTCTGACACATATATATTCCGTTTTTACACATATATATTCCGCTCTTACACATATATATTCAGTTCTTACACATATATATTCCGTTCTTACACATATATATTCCGTTCTTACACATATATATTCCGTTCTTACACATACATATTCCATTCTTACACGTAAATATTCCATTCTTACACATATATATTCCGTTCTTACGCATATATATTCCGTTCTTGCGCATTTATATTCAGTTCTTACGCATATATATTCAGTTCTTACACATAACTATTCAGTTCTTAAGCATATATATTCCGTTCTTACGCATATATATTCCGTTCTTTCGCATATATATTCAGTTTTACGCATATATATTCAGTTCTTACGCATATATATTCAGTTCTTACACATATATATTCGGTTCTTACACATATGTATTCAGTTCTTACGCATATATATTCCGTTCTTACACATATATATTCTTACACATATATTCCGTTCTTACACATATATATTCCGCTCTTACACATATATATTCCGTTCTTGAACATATATATTCCGTTCTTACGCATATATATACAGTTCTTACGCATATATATTCCGTTCTTACGCATATATATTCAATACTTACACATATATATTCAGTTCTTACACATATATATTCCGTTCTTACACATATTTATTCCGTTCTTACACATATATATTCCGTTCTTACACATATATGTTCCGTTCTTACACGTACATATTCCGTTCTTACACATATATATTCCGTTCTTACACATATATATATTCAGTTCTTACAAATATATATTCAGTTCTTACGCATATATATTCAGTTCTTACGCATATATATTCAGTTCTTAAGCATATATATTCATTTCTTACACATATATGTTCAGTTCTAACACATATATATTCCGTTCTTACACGTACATATTCCGTTCTTTCACATATATATTCCGTTCTTACACATATATATTCAGTTTTTACAAATATATATTCAGTTCTTACACATATATATTCCGTTCTTACACATATATATTCCGTTCTTACACATATATATTCCGTTCTTACACATATATATTCCGTTCTTACACATATATATTCCGTTTTTACACGTGTAGTATATATTCCGTTCTTACACATATATATTCAGTTCTTACACATATATTTTCCGTTCTTACACATATATATTCAGTTATTACGCATATATATTCCGTTCTTACACATATATATTCCATTCTTACGCATATATATTCAGTTCTTACACATATATATTCAGTTCTTACGCATATATATTCATTTCTTACACATATATGTTCAGTTCTTACGCATATATATTCAGTTTTATGCATATATATTCAGTTACTACAAATATATATTCCGTTCTTACGCATTTATATTCAGTTCTTACGCATATATATTCATTTCTTACACATATATGTTCAGTTCTTACACATATATATTCCGTTCTTATACGTACATATTTCGTTCTTACACATATATATTCCAATCTTACACATATATATTCCGTTCTTACACATATATATTCACTTCTTACACATATATATTCCGTTCTTACACATATATATTCCGTTCTTACACGTACATATTCCGTTCTTACACATATATATTCCGTTCTTACACGTACATATTCCGTTCTTACACGTACATATTCCCTTCTTACACATATATATTCCGTTCTTACACGTACATATTCCGTTCTTACACATATATATTCCGTTCTTACACATATATATTCCGTTCTTACACATATATATTCAGTTCTTACACATATATATTCATTTCTTACACATATATATTCAGTTCTTATACATATGTATTCCGTTCTTCCCCTTATATACTCATATATATTCCGTTCTTACACATATATATTCCGTTCTTAAACGTACATATTCCGTTCTTACACATATATATTGCTTTCTTAGACATATATATTCCGTTCTTACGCATATATATTCAGTTCTTACACATAAATATTCAGTTCTTACACATATATATTCAGTTCTTACAAATATATATTCAGTTCTTACACATATATATTCAGTTCTTACACATATATATTCAGTTCTTACACATATATATATTCAGTTCTTACACATATATATTCAGTTCTTACACATATATATTCAGTTCTTACACATATATATTTCTTTTTTTTACACATATATATTCAGTTCTTAAACATATATATTCCGTTCTTACACATATATATTCCGTTCTTACACATATATATTCACTTCTTACACATATATATTCACTTCTTACACATATATATTCAGTTCTTACACATAAATATTCCGTTCTTACACATATAAATTCCGTTCTTACACGTACATATTCCGTTCTTACACATATATATTCCATTCTTACGCATATATATTCCATTCTTACGCATATATATTCAGTTCTTACGCATATATATTCAGTTCTTACGCATATATATTCAGTTCTTACGCATATATATTCATTTCTTACACAGATATGTTCAGTTCTTACACATATATATTCCATTCTTACGCATATATATTCCATTCTTACGCATATATATTCAGTTCTTACGCATATATATTCAGTTCTTACGCATATATATTCAGTTCTTACGCATATATATTGATTTCTTACACAGATATGTTCAGTTCTTACACATATATATTCCGTTCTTACACATATATATTCAGTTATTACACTTATATATTCAGTTCTTACACATATATATTCCGTTCTTACACATATATACACATATATATTCCGTACTTACACATATATATTCCGCTCTTACACGTACATATTCCTTTCTTACACATATATATTCCGTTCTTACACATATATATTCACTTCTTACACATATATATTCAGTTCTTACACATAAATATTCCGTTCTTACACATATATATTCCGTTCTTACACGTACATATTCCGTTCTTACACATATATATTCCGTTCTTACACATATATATTCCGTTCTTACACATATATATTCCGTTCTTACATATATATATTCAGTTCTTACACATATATATTCACTTCTTACACATATAAATTCAGTTCTTACACATATATATTCCGTTATTACACATATATATTCCGTTATACACATATATATTCCGTTCTTACACATATATATTCCGTTCTTACGCATATATATTCCGTTCTTACGCATATATATTCAGTTTTTATGCATATATATTCAGTTCTTACACATATATATTTAGTTCTTACGCATATATTTTCAGTTCTTACGCATAGATATTCAGTTCTTACGCATATATATTCATTTCTTACACATATATGTTCAGTTCTTACACATATATATTCCGTTGTTACACGTACATATTCCGTTCTTACGCATATATGTTCCGATCTTACACATATATATTCCGTTCTTACACATATATATTCAGTTCTTACACATATATATTCATTTCTTACACATATATATTCAGTTCTTAAACATATATATTCCGTTCTTACACATATATAATCCGTTATTACACATATATATTCCGTTCTTACACATATATATTCCGTTCTTACACATATATATTCCGTTCTTACATATATATTCTGTTCTTACGCATATATATTCCGTTCTTTCGCATCTATATTCAGTTTTACGCATATACATTCCGTTGTTACGCATATATATTCAGTTCTTACACATATATATTCAGTTCTTACACATATATATTCAGTTCTTACGCATATATATTCCGTTCTTACACATATATATTCTTACACATATATTCCGTTCTTACACATATATATTCAGTTCTTACACATATATACACATATATATTCCGTTCTTACACATATATATTCCGTTCTTACACGTACATATTCCGTTCTTACACATATATATTCCGTTCTTACACATATATATTCCGTTCTTACGCATACATATTCAGTTCTTACACATATATATTCAGTTCTTACGCTTATATATTCAGTTCTTACACATATATATTCAGTTCTTACACATATATATTCAGTTCTTACACATATACATTCAGTTCTTACACATATATATTCCGTTCTTACACATATATATTCCGTTCTTACACATATATAATCCGTTATTACACATATATATTCCGTTCTTACACATATATATTCCGTTCTTACACATATATATTCCGTTCTTACATATATATTCTGTTCTTACGCATATATATTCCGTTCTTTCGCATCTATATTCAGTTTTACGCATATACATTCCGTTGTTACGCATATATATTCAGTTCTTACACATATATATTCAGTTCTTACACATATATATTCAGTTCTTACGCATATATATTCCGTTCTTACACATATATATTCAGTTCTTACGCATATATATTCCGTTCTTACACATATATATTCTTACACATATATTCCGTTCTTACACATATATATTCAGTTCTTACACATATATATTCCGTTCTTAGACATATATATTCCGTTCTTACGCATATATATTCCGTTCTAACCTATATATATTCCGTTCTTACGCATATATATTCCGTTCTTACGCATATATATTCAGTTGTTACGCATATATATTCAGTTCTTACACATATATATTCAGTTCTTACAGATATATATTCAGTTCTTACGCATAAATATTCAGTTCTTACGCATATATATTCAGTTCTTACGCATATATATTCAGTTCTTACACATATATGTTCAGTTCTTACACATATATATTCCGTTCTTACACTTACATATTCCGTACTTACACATATATATTACGTTCTTACACATATATATTCAGTTATTACACATATATATTCATTTCTTACACATATATATTCAGTTCTTACACATATATATTCCGTTCTTACACATATATACACATATATATTCAGTACTTACACATATATTTTCCGTTCTTACACGCACATATTCCTTTCTTACACATATATATTCCGTTCTTACACATATATATTCCGTTCTTACCCATATATATTCAGTTCCTACACATATATATTCAGTTCTTACACATGTTTATTCAGTTCTTACACATATATATTCCGTTCTTACACATATATATTCCGTTCTTACACATATATATTCCGTTCTTACACACATATATTCCGTTCTTAAACATATATATTCACTTCTTACACATATATATTCATTTCTTACACATATATATGCCGTTATTATACATATATATTCCGTTCTTACACATATATATTCCGTTCTTACACATATATATTCCGTTCTTAGGCTTATATATTCCGTTCTTACGCATGTATATTCAGTTTTTATGCATATATATTCAGTTCTTACACATATATATTTAGTTCTTACGCATATATATTCAGTTCTTACTCATATATATTCAGTTCTTACACATATATATTCCGTTCTTACACATATATATTCCGTTCTTACACATATATAATCCGTTATTACACGTATATATTCCGTTCTTACACATATATATTCCGTTCTTACACATATATATTCCGTTCTTACATATATATTCTGTTCTTACGCATATATATTCCGTTCTTTCGCATATATATTCCGTTCTTACATATATATTCTGTTCTTACGCATATATATTCCGTTCTTTCGCATATATATTCAGTTTTACGCATATACATTCCGTTGTTACGCATATATATTCAGTTCTTACACATATATATTCAGTTCTTACACATATATATTCATTTCTTACGCATATATATTCCGTTCTTACACATATATATTCATACACATATATTCCGTTCTTACACATATATATTCTGTTCTTACACATATATATTCCGTTCTTACACATATATATTCCGTTCTTACGCATATATATTCTGTTCCTACACATATATATTCAGTTCTTACACATGTCTATTCAGTTCTTACACATATATATTCCGTTCTTACACATATATATTCCGTTCTTACACATATATATTCCGTTCTTACACATATATATTCCGTTCTTACACATATATATTCCGTTCTTACACATATATATTCACTTCTTACACATATATATTCAGTTCTTACACATATATATTCCGTTATTATACATATATATTCCGTTCTTACACATATATATTCCGTTCTTACACATATATATTCCGTTCTTAGGCATATATTTTCCGTTCTTACGCATGTATATTCAGTTTTTATGCATATATATTCAGTTCTTACACATATATATTTAGTTCTTACGCATATATATTCAGTTCTTACGCATATATATTCAGTTCTTACACATATATATTCCGTTTTTACACATATATATTCCGATCTTACACATATATATTCAGTTCTAACACATATATATTCCGTTCTTACACGTATATATTCCGTTCTTACACATATATTTTCCATTCTTACACATATATATTCCGTTCTTACACATATATTCTGTTCTAACGCATATGTATTCCGTTCTTTCGCATATATATTCAGTTTTACGCATATACATTCCGATGTTACGCATATATATTCCGTTCTTACGCATATATATTCAGTTCTTACACATATATATTCAGTTCTTACACAGATATATTCAGTTCTTACGCATATATATTCAGTTCTTAAAAATATATATTCAGTTCTTACACATATATATTCCGTTTTTACACATATATATTCCGTTCTTACACATGTATATTCTGTTCTCACACATATATATTCCGTTCTAACACGTATATATTACGTTCTTACACATGTATATTCCGTTCTTACACATATATATTCCGTTCTTACACATGTATATTCTGTTCTTACACATATATATTCCGTTCTTACACATATATTCCGTTCTTATGCATATATATTCCTTTCTTTCCCATATATATTCATTTTTACGCATATTCCGTTCTTACGCATATATATTCAGTTCTTACGCATATATATTCCGTTCTTACGCATATATATTCAGTTCTTACGCATATATATTCAGTTCTTACGCATATATATTCAGTTCTTACACATATATATTCAGTTCTAACACATATATATTCCGTCCTTACACATATTTATTCCGTTCTTACACATATATATTCCGTTCTTACACATATATATTCAATTCTTACACATATATATTCACTTCTTACACATATATATTCCGTTCTTACACATATATATTCCGTTCTTACACGTACATATTCCGTTCTTACACATATATATTCCGTTCTTACACATATATTTTCCGTTCTTACACATATATATTCCGTTCTTACGCATATATATTCAGTTCTTACACATATATATTCAGTTCTTACACATATATATTCAGTTCTTACGCATATATATTTAGTTCTTACGCATATATATTCATTTCTTACACATATATGTTCATTTCTAACACCTATATATTGCATTCTTACACGTACATATTCCGTTCTTACACATATATATTCCGTTCTTACACATATATAATCAGTTCTTACAAATATATATTCCGTTTTTACACGTATGTATTCCGTTCTTACACATATATATTCCGTTCTTACACATATATTTTCCGTTCTTACTCACATATATTCAGTTCTTACGAATATATATTCCGTTCTTACACATTTATATTCCGTTCTTACGCATATATATTCAGTTCTTACGCATATACATTCATTTCTTACACAAATATGTTCAGTTCTTACGCATATATATTCAGTTTTACGCATATATATTCAGTTACTACAAATATATATTCCGTTCCTATGCATATATATTCAGTTCTTACACATATATGTTCAGTTCTTACACATATATATTCCGTTCTTACACGTACATATTCCGTTCTTACACATATATTCCGTTCTTACACATATATATTCACTTCTTACACATATACATTCCGTTCTTACACATATATATTCCGTTCTTACACGTACATATTCCGTTCTTACACATATATATTCCGTTCTTACACGTACATATTCCGTTCTTACACATATATATTCCGTTCTTACACATATATATTCCGTTCTTCCACATATATATTCATTTCTTACTCACATATATAGTTCTTAAACATATATATTCCGATCTTCCACGTATATACACATATATATTCCGTTCTTACACATATATATTCCGTTCTTACACGTACATATTCCGTTCTTACACATATATATTCCGTTCTTACACATATATATTCCGTTCTTACGCATATATATTCAGTTCTTACACATATATATTCAGTTTCTTACACATATATATTCCGTTTTTACACATATATATTCCGTTCTTACACATATATATTTCACTTCTTACACATATATATTCCGTTCTTACACATATATATTCACTTCTTACACATATATATTCCATTCTTACACATATATATTCAGTTCTTACGCATATATATTCAGTTATTACGCATATATATTCAGTTCTTACACATATATATTCAGTTCTTACACATATATATTCAGTTCTTACACATATATATTCAGTTCTTACACATTTATATTCCGTCCTTACACATATTTTATTCCGTTCTTACACATATATATTCCGTTCTTACACATATATATTCCGTTCTTACACATATATATCCGTTCTTACGCATATATATTCAGTTTCTTACACATATATATTCAGTTCTTACATATATATTCCGTTCTTACGCATATATATTCAGTTCTTACACATATATATTCAGTTTCTTACACATATATGTTCCGATTTTACACATATATATTCCGTTCTTACACATATATATTCCGTTCTTACACATATATATTCCGTTCTTACACGTATATATTCCGTTCTTACACATGTATATTCCGTTCTTACACATATATATTCCGTTCTTACACATATATTCCGTTTTTACGCATATATATTCCGTTCTTTCCCATATATATTCAGTTTTACGCAAATATATTCAGTTGTTACGCATATATATTCAGTTCTCACATATATATATTCCGTTCTTACACATATATATTCCGTTCTTACAAATATATTATGTTCTTACGCATATATATACCGTTCTTTCGCATATATATTCAGTTTTACGCATACACATTCCGTTGTTACGCATATATATTCAGTTCTTACACATATATATTCAGTTCTTACACATATATATTCAGTTCTTACGCATATATATTCCGTTCTTACACATATATATTCTTACACTTATATTCCGTTCTTACACATATATATTCAGTTCTTACACATATATATTCCGTTCTTACGCATATATATTCCGTTCTTACGCATACATATTCCGTTCTTACGCATATATATTCAGTTCTTACGCATATATATTCAGTTCTTACGCATATATATTCAGTTCTTACACATATATATTCAGTTCTTACACATATATATTCAGTTCTTACACATATATATTCAGTTCTTACACATATATATTCCGTAGTTACACATATTTATTCCGTTATTACACATATATATTCCGTTCTTACACATATATATTCAGTTCTTACACATATATGTTCAGTTCTTACACATATATATTCCGTTCTTACACGTACATATTCCGTTCTTACGCATATATTTTCCGTTCTTACACATATATATTCCGTTCTTACACATATATATTCAGTTCTTAAAGATATATATTCCGTTCTTCCACATATATACACATATATATTCCGTTCTTACACGTACATATTCCATTCTTACACGTACATATTCCGTTCTTACACATATATATTCCGTTCTTACACATATATATTCCGTTCTTACGCATATATATTCAGTTCTTGCACATATCTATTCCGTTATTACACATATATATTCTTACACATATATTCCGTTCTTACGCATATATATTCCGTTCTTTCCATATATATTCAGATTTACACATATATTTTCAGTACTTACGCATATATATTCAGTTCTTACACTTATATATTCATTTCTTACACATATATATTCAGTTCTTACGCATATATATAAAGTTATTACACATATATATTCTTACACATATATTCCGTATTTACACATATATATTCCGTTTTTACGCATATATATTCAGTTCTTACACATATATATTCAGTTCTTACACATATATATTCAGTTCTGACGCATATATATTCAGTTCTTACACATATATATTCAGTTCTTACACATATATATTCAGTTCTTACACATATATATTCCGTTTTTACATATATATATTCCATTCTTACTCATATATATTCAGTTCTTACACATATATATTCAGTTCTTACACATATATATTCCGTTGTTACACATATTTATTCCGTTATTACACATATATATTCCGTTCTTACACATATATATTCAGTTCTTACACATATAGTCACTTCTTACACATATATATTCAGTTTTTACGCATATATATTCAGTTCTTACGCATTTATATTCAGTTCTTACGCATATATATTCATTTCTTACACATATATGTTCAGTTCTTACACATATATATTCCGTTCTTACTCGTACATATTCCGTTCTTACACATATATATTCCGTTCTTACACATATATATTCCGTTCTTACACATATATATTCAGTTCTTAAAGATATATATTCCGTTCTTCCACATATATACACATATATATTCCGTTCTTACACGTACATATTCCGTTCTTACACGTACATATTCCGTTCTTACACATATATATTCCGTTCTTACACATATATATTCAGTTCTTACACATATCTATTCCGTTATTACACATATATATTCTTACACATATATTCCGGTCTTACGCATATATATTCCGTTCTTTCCCATATATATTCAGTTTTACGCATATATATTCAGTACTTACGCATATATATTCAGTTCTTACACTTATATATTCATTTCTTACACATATATATTCAGTTCTTACGCATATATATTCCGTACTTACGCATATATATTCTTACACATATATTCCGTTCTTACACATATATATTCCGTTTTTACGCATATATATTCAGTTCTTACACATATATATTCCGTCTTTACACATATATATTCTGTTCTTACACATACATATTCCGTTCTTAAACATATATATTCCGTTCTTACACATATATATTCCATTCTTACACATATATATTTCGTTCTTACACATATATATTCCGTTCTTGCAAATATATATTCCGTTCTTACACATACATATTCCGTTCTTACACATATATATTCCGTTCTTACGCATATATATTCAGTTCTTACGCATATATATTCAGTTCTTACTCATATATGTTCAGTTCTTACGCATATATGTTCAGTTTTTACGCATATATATTCAGTTCTTACGCATATATGTTCAGTTCTTACGTATATATATTCAGCTTTTACGCATATATATTCAGTTCTTTCGCATATATTCAGTTCTTACGCATATATATTCAGTTCTTACGCATATATGTTCAGTTATTACGCATATATGTTCAGTTCTTACACATATATGTTCAGTTCTTACACATATATATTCAGTTCTTACACATATATATTCACTTCTTAGACATATATATTCCGTTCTTACACATATATATTCTGTTCTTACACATATATATTCCATTCTTACACATATATATTCCGTTCTTACACATATATATTCAGTTCTTAGACATATATATTCACTTCTTAGACATATATATTCCGTTCTTACACATATATATTCTGTTCTTACACATATATATTCCGTTTTTACGCTAATATATTCAGTTCTTACGCATATATATTCAGTTCTTACACATATATATTCAGTTCTTACGCATATATATTCAGTTCTTACACATATATATTCAGTTCTTACACATATATATTCAGTTCTTACGCATATATATTCCGTTATTAAAAATATATATCTTACACATATATTCCGTTCTTACACATATATATTCAGTTCTTACACATATATATTCCGTTCTTACACATATATATTCCGTTCTTACGCAAATATATTCAGTTCTTACGCATATATATTCCGTTCTTACGCATATATATTCAGTTCTTACGCATATATATTCAGTTCTTACGCATATATATTCAGTTCTTACGCATATATAGTCAGTTCTTACGCATATATATTCAGTTCTTACACATATATATTCAGTTCTTACAAATATATTCAGTTCTTTACACATATATATTTCAGTTCTTACACATATATATTCCGTTCTTACACATATATATTCCGTTCTTACTCATATATATTCAGTTCTTACACATATATATTCACTACTTACACATATATTATTCCGTTCTGACACATATATATTCAGTTCTTGCAGATATATATTCAGTTCTTACGCCTATATAATCAGTTCTAACGCATATATATTCAGTTCTTACGCATATATATTCCGTTCTTACACGTACATATTTCGTTCTTACACATATATATTCCGTTCTTACACATATATATTCCGTTCTTACACATATATATTCAGTACTTACACATATATATTCACTTCTTACACATATATATTCAGTTCTTACACATATATTCCGTTCTTACACATATATACACATATATATTCCGTTCTTACACATACATATTCCGTTCTTACACGTACATATTCCGTTCTTACACATATATATTCCGTTGTTACTCATATATATTCCATTTTTACGCATATATATTCAGTTCTAACTGATATATATTCACTTCTTACACATATATATTCAGTTCTTACACATATATACATATATATTCCGTTCTTACACATACATATTCCGTTCTTACACATATATATTCCGTTCTTACACATATAT
>JAWPHD010009490.1:50000-55000 GCA_037043455.1 Cyrtodaria siliqua
GGCCTGTCTGGGTCTCTGTCTGGCCTGTCTGGCTCTCTGTCTGGCCCTCTGTCTGTCTGTCTGTCTGTCTGTCCTGCCTGTCTGACCTGTCTGTATGTCTGTATGTCTGTATGTCCTGTCTGGATCTCTGTCTGGCCTGTTTGGCTCTCTGTCTGCCCCTCTGTCTGGCCCTCTGTCTGTCTGACCTGTCTGTCTGTCTGTCTGTCTGTCTGTCTGTCTGTCTGTCTGTCTGTCTGTCTGTCTGTCTGTCTGTATGTCTGTCTGTCTGTCTGTCTGTCTGTCTGTCTGTCTGTCTGTCTGTCTGTCTGTCTGTCTGTCTGTCTGTCTGTCTGTCTGTCTGTCTGTCTGTCTGTCTGTCTGTCTGTCCTGTCTGACCTGTCTGGGTCTCTGTCTGGACTGTCTGGCTCTCTGTCTGGCCCTCTGTCTGGCCCTATGTCTGTCTGGCCTGTCTGGCTGTCTGTCTGTCTGTCTGGCCTGTCTGGCTGTCTGGCTGTCTGTCTCTCTGCCTGTCTGTCTGTCTGTATGTCTGTTCGCCTGTCTGTCTGTCTGTCTGTTTGGCCTGTCTGACCTGTCTGTCTGTATGTCTGTATGTCTGTCTGGCCTGTCTGGGTCTCTGTCTGGCCCTCTGTCTGGCCCTCTGTCTGTCTGTCTGTCTGTCTGGCCTGTCTGACCTGTCTGTCTGTATGTCTGTATGTCTGTCTGGCCTGTCTGGGTCTCTGTCTGGCCAGTCGTGCTCTCTGTCTGGCCCTCTGTATGCCCCTCTGTCTGTCTCTCTGTCTATCTGTCTGTCTGTCTGTCTGTCTGTCTGTCTGTATGTCTGTCTGTCTGTCTGTCTGTATGTCTGTCTGTCTGTCTGTCTGTCTGTCTGTCTGTCTGTCTGTCTGGCTGTCTGGCTGGCTGTATGTCTGTCCGGCCTGTCTGTCTGTCTTTCTGTCCGTCTGTCTGTCTCTATGTCTGTCTGTCCTGTCTGAGTCTCTGTCTGGCCTGTCTGGCTCTCTGTCTGGCCCTCTGTCTGGCCCTCTGTCTGTCTGGCCTGTCTGGCTGTCTGTCTGTCTGTCTGGCCTGTCTGGCTGTCTGGCTGTCTGTCTGTCTTGCCTGTCTGTCTGTCTGTCTGTCTGGCCTGTCTGGGTCTATGTCTGGCCTGTCTGGCTCTCTGTCTGGCCCTCTGTCTGGCCCTCTGTCTGTCTGTCTGTCTGGCCTGTCTGTATGTCTGTCTGTCTGTCTGTCTGTCTGTCTGTCTGTCTGTCTGTCTGTCTGTCTGTCTGGCTGGCTGGCCTGTCTGGGTCTCTGTCTGGCCTGTCTGGCTCTCTGTCTGGCCCTCTGTCTGTCTGTCTGTCTGTCTGTATGTCTGTCTGTCTGTCTGTATGTCTGTCTGTCTGTATGTCTGTCTGTCTGTATGTCTGTCTGTCTGTCTGTCTGTCTGTCTGTCTGTCTGTCTGTCTGTCTGTCTGGCTGTCTGTCTGTCTGTCTGTCTGGCCTGTCTGGGTCTCTGTCTGGCCTGTCTGGCTCTCTGTCTGGCCCTCTCTGTCTGGCGCTCTGTCTGTCTGTCTGGCCTGTCTGTCTGTCTGTATGTCTGTCTGTCTGTCTGTCTGTCTGTCTGTCTGTCTGGCCTGTCTGGGTCTCTGTCTGGCCTGTCTGGCTCTCTGTCTGGCCCTCTGTCTGTCTGTCTGTCTGTCTGTCTGGCCTGTATGGGTCTCTGTCTGGCCTGTCTGGCTCTCTGTCTGGCACTCTGTCTGTCTGTCTGTCTGTCTGTCTGTCTGTCCTGCCTGGCTGACCTGTCTGTATGTCTGTATGTCTGTTTGTCCTGTCTGGGTCTCTGTCTGGCCTGTTTGGCTCTCTGTCTGCCCCTCTGTCTGGCCCTCTGTCTGTCTGACCTGTCTGGCTGTCTGGCTGTCTGTCTGTCTGTCTGTCTCTCTGTCTGTCTGTCTGTCTGTCTGTCTGTCTGTCTGTATGTCTGTCTGTCTGTCTGTATGTCTGTCTGTCTGTCTGTCTGTCTGTCTGTATGTCTGTATGTCTGTCTGTCTGTCTGTCTGTCTGTCTGTCTGGCTGGCTGTCTGTCTGTCTGGCCTGTCTGTCTGTCTGTCTGGCCTGTCTGGCTCTCTGTCTGGCCCTCTGTCTGGCCCTCTGTCTGTATGTCTGTCTGGCCTGTCTGACCTGTCTGTCTGTCTGTCTGTATGTCTGTCTGGCCTGTCTGTGTCTCTGTCTGGCCAGTCTTGCTCTCTGTCTGGCCCTCTGTATGGCCCTCTGTCTGTCTGTCTGTCTGTATGTCTGTATGTCTGTCTGTCTGTCTGTCTGACCTGTCTGGCTCTCTGTCTGGCCCTCTGTCTGGCCCTCTGTCTGTCTGTCTGTCTGGCCTGTCTGTGTGTCTGTATGTATGTCTGTCTGTCTGTCTGTCTGGCCTGTCTGGGTCTCTGTCTGGCCTTTCTGGCTCTCTGTCTGGCCCTCTGTCTGTCTGTCTGTCTGTATGTCTGTCTGTCTGGCCTGTCTGACCTGTATGTATGTCTGTATGTCTGTCTGGCCTGTCTGGGTCTCTGTCTGGCCAGTCTTGCTCTCTGTCTGGCCCTCTGTATGGCCCTCTGTCTGTCAGTCTGTCTATCTGTCTGAATGTATGTCTGTCTGTCTGTCTGTCTGTCTGTCTGTCTGTCTGTCTGTCTGTATGTCTGTTCGCCTGTCTGTCTGTATGTCTGTCTGTTTAGCCTGTCTGGGTCTCTGTCTAGTCTGTCTGGCTCTCTGTCTGGCCCTCTGTCTGGCCCTCTGTCTGTCTCTCTGTCTATCTGTCTGTCTGTCTGTCTGTCTGTCTGTCTGTCTGTCTGTCTGTATGTCTGTCTGTCTGTCTGTCTGTCTGTCTGTCTGTATGTCTGTATGTCTGTCTGTCTGTCTGTCTGTCTGTCTGTCTGGCTGGCTGTCTGTCTGTCTGGCCTGTCTGTCTGTCTGTCTGGCCTGTCTGGCTCTCTGTCTGGCCCTCTGTCTGGCCCTCTGTCTGTATGTCTGTCTGGCCTGTCTGACCTGTCTGTCTGTCTGTCTGTATGTCTGTCTGGCCTGTCTGTGTCTCTGTCTGGCCAGTCTTGCTCTCTGTCTGGCCCTCTGTATGGCCCTCTGTCTGTCTGTCTGTCTGTATGTCTGTATGTCTGTATGTCTGTCTGTCTGGCCTGTCTGGCTCTCTGTCTGGCCCTCTGTCTGGCCCTCTGTTTGGCCCTCTGTCTGTCTGTCTGTCTGGCCTGTCTGTGTGACTGTATGTATGTCTGTCTGTCTGTCTGTCTGGCCTGTTTGGGTCTCTGTCTGGCTCTCTGTCTGGCCCTCTGTCTGTCTGTCTGTCTGTCTGTCTGTCTGTCTGGCCTGTCTGACCTGTATGTATGTCTGTATGTCTGTCTGGCCTGTCTGGGTCTCTGTCTGGCCATTCTTGCTCTCTGTCTGGCCCTCTGTATGGCCCTCTGTCTGTCAGTCTGTCTATCTGTCTGTCTGTCTGTCTGTCTGTCTGTCTGTCTGTCTGTCTGTCTGTCTGTCTGTCTGTCTGTCTGTCTGTCTGTCTGTATGTCTGTCTGTCTGTCTGTCTGTCTGGCTGTCTGTCTGTCTGGCCTGTCTGTCTGTCTGTCTGTCTGTCTGGCCTGTGTCGGTCTCTGTCTGGCCTGTCTGGCACTCTGTCTGGCCCTCTGTCTGGCCCTCTGTCTGGCCCTCTGTCTGTCTGTCTGTCTGGCCTGGCTGACCTGTCTGTCTGTCTGTATGTCTGTCTGGCCTGTCTGTGTCTCTGTGTGGCCAGTCTTGCTCTCTGTCAGGCCCTCTGTATGGCCCTCTGTCTGTCTGTCTGTCTGGCCTGTCTGTCTGTCTGTATGTCTGTCTGTCTGTCTGTCTGGCCTGTCTGGGTCTCTGTCTGGCTCTATGCCTGGCCTGTCTGGGTCTCTGTCTGCCTGTCTGTCTAGCCTGTATGTCTGTCTGTCTGTATGTCTGTCTGTCTGTCTGTCTGTCTGGCCTGTCTGGGTCTCTGTCTGGCCAGTCTTGCTCTCTGTCTGGCCCTCTGTCTAGACCTCTGTCTGTCCCTCTGTCTGTCTGTCTGTCTGGCCCTCTGTCTGCCTGTCTGTCTGTCTGTCTGTCTGTCTGTCTGTCTGTTGGTCTGTCCTGTCTGGGTCTCTGTCTGGCCTGTCTGGCTCTCTGTCTGACCCTCTGTCTGGCTTTCTGTCTGGTCCTCTGTCTGGCTCTCTGTCTGGCCCTCTGTCTGTCTGTCTGTCTGTCTGTCTGTCTGTCTGTCTGTCTTTCTGTCTGTCTGTCTGTCTGTCTGTCTGTCTGTCTGTCTGTCTGTCTGTCTGTCTGTCTGTCTGTCTGTCTGTCTGTCTGTCTGTCTGTCTGTCCTGTCTGGCTCTCTGTCTGGCCTGTCTGGCTCTCTGTCTGGCCCTCTGTCTGGCCCTCTGTCTGTCTGGCCTGTCTGGCGATTCTTGCTCTCTGTATGGCCCTCTGTCTGGCCCTTTGTCTGACAGTCTGTCTATCTGTCTGTCTGTCTGTCTGTCTGTCTGTCTGTCTGTCTGTCTGTCTGTCTGTCTGTCTGTCTGTCTGTCTGTCTGTCTGTATGTCTGTCTGTCTGTCTGTCTGTCTGGCTGTCTGTCTGTCTGGCCTGTCTGTCTGTCTGTCTGTCTGTCTGGCCTGTGTCGGTCTCTGTCTGGCCTGTCTGGCACTCTGTCTGGCCCTCTGTCTGGCCCTCTGTCTGGCCCTCTGTCTGTCTGTCTGTCTGGCCTGGCTGACCTGTCTGTCTGTCTGTATGTCTGTCTGGCCTGTCTGTGTCTCTGTGTGGCCAGTCTTGCTCTCTGTCAGGCCCTCTGTATGGCCCTCTGTCTGTCTGTCTGTCTGGCCTGTCTGTCTGTCTGTATGTCTGTCTGTCTGTCTGTCTGGCCTGTCTGGGTCTCTGTCTGGCTCTATGCCTGGCCTGTCTGGGTCTCTGTCTGCCTGTCTGTCTAGCCTGTATGTCTGTCTGTCTGTATGTCTGTCTGTCTGTCTGTCTGTCTGGCCTGTCT
>JAWPHD010009490.1:67500-103211 GCA_037043455.1 Cyrtodaria siliqua
TCTGGCCCTCTGTCTGACTCTGTCTGGCCCTCTGTCTGTCTGTCTGTCTGTCTGTCTGTCTGTCGGTCTGTCGGTCTGTCGGTCTGTCTGTCTGTCTGTCCTGTCTGGGTCTCTGTCTGGCCTGTCTGGCTCTCTGTCTGGCCCTCTGTCTGGCCCTCTGTCTGTCTGGCTGTCTGTCTGTCTGTCTGTCTGTCTGTCTGGCCTGTCTGGCTCTCTGTCTGACCCTCTGTCTGGCCCTCTGTCTGGCCCTCTGTCTGTCTCTATGTCTGTCTGTCTAGCCTGTCTGGCCCTCTGTCTGTCTGTCTGTCTTTCTGTCTGTCTGTCTGGCCTGTCTGTCTGTCTGTCTGTCTGTCTGTCTGTCTGTATGTCTGTCTGTCTGTCTGTCTGGCCTGTCTGGGTCTCTGTCTGGCTCTCTGCCTGGCCTGTCTGGGTCTCTGTCTGCCTGTATGTCTAGCCAGTCTGTCTGTCTTTCTGTCTGTCTGTCTGTCTGTCTGTCTGTATGTCTGTCTGTCTGTCCTGTCTGGGTCTCTGTCTGGCCTGTCTGGCTCTCTCTCTGGCCCTCTGTCTGGCCCTCTGTCTGTCTGGCTGTCTGTCTGTCTGTCTGTCTGTCTGTCTGGCCTGTCTGGGTCTCTGTCTGGCCTGTCTGGCTCTATGTCTGGCCCTCTGTCTGGCCCTCTGTCTGTCTGTCTGTCTGTCTGTCTAGCCTGTCTGGCTCTCTGTCTTTCTGTCTGTCTGTCTGGCCTGTCTGTCTGTCTGTCTGTCTGTCTGTCTGTCTGTCTGTTGGCTGTCTGTCTGTCTGTCATTTGGGAATGTCATACACCAGATGTGGATGACTTCCATTCAGAGAATATTTAAATGTGATAATGTAAGGGCAGACGAATTATCAGACAGAGGTATGTGGAAACGATATCTACCTAATGCCTTTTTTCAAAGCTTGGGCTTGAGGATAATAAATAAATAATTACATTTTATTTTAAAGATGACGTTCTATACAAATGCTACATATAATGATAGCAGGATTGGTACGAAAGCAAACTCCTTATAGAGACCCTTTCTTTGCATGCATAACAATTTGCAGTTAAAATAAATGTTTTTCAACAAAAAAATAAAGCAAATGCATTAGTTCATCTTCACGTCAAATTTCTCGGAATTTCTCGGAATTATTTTATGTTAGGGACTAATTAGAATGTATTTAACATAAATTTGATATGATATATGCGAAAGAGCCCTAGCTTAGGCGGCAAATAAAACAATAGTTTCGACACTTGGACACACTGGTTTCCTACCCCTTATATCGCAAGGGCCGAGCGAGCCTCACATCGAGTTCGACAATGAATCCAGTCTATTTTGTACTATTGATTTTATGAATATTGAGTTCTGCTCAACCCGGGGCTAGAGGGCGTGAGCGGTAGCTAGCATATTTCACTACCGCTCATGAACAATCAAACCGAGACTGCAATATTTCGTATGTGTCGTGCTCGGCCGTTTCCAAAGGTCCATTATCATACTCTTTTTTAAACCATTCCCTATATGTAAATTAAAATATAAATTAGAAAGTTTTACTTGCTAAAATGAAAGATCTCCGGCCATGTTTTGTTTCATGAACATGTTTCATGTTTCATGAACATGCAAATATTACTTATTTTACATACAACTTAGTAGCGGTTTTAAATATATGTTTCTCTCCGGGACTATCAAGAAATGTTCATATGATGTTTAAGAGTTAAATTAATTGATTGATAATATTACAAAAAGGGTGGCCATTCACCGAAGAGGAAATTGAATGTAACAGGTCATTGCGTATGTGGATGTAAAGAGGGCAAATTAAGAACTGCTGAGTCTTTTCTATACTTCCGCACATATAATTGCGAATTAACTATATTGTTAAGAAAACGATGATGGTTCAGAGAACTACACTTAGTACGTAGGTGTGCACGGGTACTTTGTTCACGTCTCTTTCCTAGATGATATTATTTAGGAATTTGAAAAAACGTCCTGAATTAAAAACAACTGAAACTGCATTTCGTGCGTTCATGTGCAATTTATTCCATTCACGATTGATTGACAGAACGAATGAATGTGTTACCGTAGGGCGTTTCTTAGACTATAATTTTAGGTTGTGCTAACCAAAGGAGAATGGTAGAGAGATAGGGCGTAAGCCAAGGGCCATCTTATAAACGAGTACGAAATTATGTTTAAATCTATGTGTCTGGAGTTATTCCTACCCTTCTTCAGTGTAGAGAGCCTGTAGAGATATTAGTTCAGTAGTTCCGATTACATTACTATGCGTGTGACTTCATTTTGTATCCTGTCAAGTTCAAGTTTATCGCAATTGGTGCAATTACCCAACATGATATCTGCATATTATAAAAGTAGTATAATAAGAAAAGGTACACAACTTCCAAAGATTTCCTACTAAATCGATGTTTAAATCTTCTCATGTGTATTCTAGACCAGGCTTTTTCCTTTGTATACTATACTGACGAGATAAAGAAACGCCTCATTCTAACTCAGTGTACACTATTTTGTTAACCGTAATTAAAAATTAGAAAAGAACAATTCCATTCACGTCCGTCGGCGTTCCACAAGTTGAAACGTGACTCGTCATTAAACACTATGTTCTGCCAACCCTGACCGCGATGGTTGCGAGCCCAAATAAGACGTTGTTGACGATGACGTCGCGTAAGAACTAGACCGCGGTAGGGCCTGCGGCAGATAATTTTCCGTTCTGTAAGCCGATTTTTGACTGTATGTCGACTAACAGGGCGTCCACGGTTACCTACCACTAAACGTGATGTGGATTCAGCCGTCACAAATCTGTCACGCAGATGGCGTTGACGGATGTAATTATCCTGCCGTACTGACGTTACACGCGGTCTACATGAACGTGGCCTATCGGCAAACGTTCCCGTGACTCTGACACGTCGAATGAGACGCAATATTGTCAAACGAGAGACGTTATAACGTCTAGCGACTTGTTCTTGCGTTCGCCCACATTCAAGCATAGCCAAAACTCGGGCCCTCTCTTCGGAATTTAGCCTCGGCATTATCAGAAACTGGATAATTGTCAGAAAATCTCTGAAAATATGGTTGTGTGTCGACTAACACATGTACCAGTGTAAAATTCACTCGATAAAACCACATGGTTGACACGCACGGGCTGCACGAGCAAATCGTGAGCAGGTACATGAATTTAACAATGGGCTGAATAAAATCGTACGAGTTAAGGTTGGTTGGATTTATCGGTCAGAGTACATGTACATATATGACATTGCAACCCAAATTTAAACTTTGTAACGAAATTAACGCCAACTTTCGATGAGGCGTTTCTTTATCTCGTCAGTATATATATGCAAATGCCAACTACAGTCGTTAGAACGATTGACGCCCAGGTGTTTATGGGTACTTACTTCGGTAATATGTTAATTCAATATAATTAGAGAAGGGTGGATAAGATTGAGTCTTTTACGATATACACGCATTCCGTCTTTGAGGATTTAAAGGTAACACTCCACGTGCTTGCCCATTCTGAAATGTTTGCAATATAGTTATTTGACTGCTACAGCAGTGTTATCAATTTCACTAGTATTGTCAATGAGCATATGCAGGTTTGTATCATCTGCAAATAACCTAATATTGGAGTTTATCTCAGAAACGATGTCATTTATAAAAACGAGATAAATTATGGGACCAATAAAATAGTACTGATGGTCCCCCCTGCACAGTGTTCCACATGGATTTAGTTCCTGGAATGACAGGCTTTGTCGCCTCTTAGTCAGGTATCTAGCAAACTCTTAAAGACGAGCATCGAATATGCAAGCCACCTTAGGCTTTAGAAGTAGTGCCAAACACAGTCAAATGCTCTGTTTATGCTATTTTATTTTAGAATGCGATCTATTTAAAGACATTCGAAAAATATATATTAAAAAGTAATTTTGGAATCGACCGAGCACGTTCAAATTAAAGAACTCTTTTTAAAGCAAAAATTAAAAGGAAATTAAAAATTTTAGTGTGCAGATTTTTAAATCATTTCAAAAAAGGAAACCCTAACGATGAAAAGATCCGATGTAATTGTAATCACATGTCTGATGTGTTGTAATGTATTGTGTGTAATTGTAATATATTTCCTTCTTTCATATAATCACATAATCATGTATATTTGTGTGTTGTGCTTTGTCACGATTGAAACCAATTGCAAATATAGCATTCTTGATTGTGTTTGAATTGTCTGTTTATTTGCTTATATGTGCATAACATGGACATCATTATATACTTTACATCAACCATAATATTGATATTTTTCTGTATGTTTAGTCACATTCTCCGTGAAATCTGGAATGGAAATTCTGACATGTTCATGTTCGTTGCAATTTTTTTGTTCTCTAATGAGAAGTTAACTGTATGAGCGTGTTTATTTTTGCATCTGATATGTGTTGATACAGTATGTTCGTATGCTACAGCTGTCATAAATGTATATGTATATATTGTATAATCACATGGTCCTATGGCTTATTGATTTTGAAATACATTGCTTCCTCTGCTTCTATGGGAAATCTTTAATAGATCTTCGTCTCTGAATCTAAAGGTTTCGATTCACTAATTGCTTTTTCATAGGCCACAACGAAGGCTTTTTCGATGAGATAAATAAAACAGCACATACAAAATCAACAACTTGTGTCTTATTTTCAAGGTATATCCAATTCCAATGTGCTAAACATTAAATTCAGAATATTTCCTCTACAAAACTTGCCGTGGGGGCCGCCATATTTGTTTACATTCTACTACCTACCTTGCTGTTCACGTGCTAGGTTTGTAATTGAACTGTTCCAATGCGACTCTGCAAAAACATGTATTTATTGTAAAAGAGATTAAAGCAGAAAAAAACACATATTCTAAAGTATCTCCTTAAGTAATTGCCTAAAATGTAATTTAATGTAAAAGTGTGCATTCACCTTGAAATATGAACTTGTTTGTGGAAATGCCACACGAGCAGTATCTGAATAAGTATATGTAATATGTAAAAACACAATTTAAATAGTTTAAATTAAGTATATAATCTACATCTGGTCCAACTCGTTAATTTCTTTAAGATATCATAAACGAGAGCGGGCATTGTGGGGCAATATTAACCCATTACCTTAAACATTTTTAAAATCATTAAACATTTTAGTAGAGCAATGGATGCAAGTAAATACTGATAATGTAGATTCATTGGAAGCAGCAAACACGTCCAAGGGAATAAAGTAGTAGACTCGGCTTTACTGAGCGTTCATGAGAGGTAATGTAAGAAGCAATACCTCTCACGCCCTCTATTACCGGCGTAAGCAGCATATACATATAGTATATCTAAATTCAGTGTATCAGTATGATCTGGCGTTTTTCTATGGTAAAATGTTGTATATATACCTGAGGTTATAATCATGTAAAATGAATCCTCTATTGTATAAATTATACCTATGGTTGTCGTTATTTGACGGAAATATCCGACACGTTCAGTAGTACGACCTTAGTATGACACGTCCACCGAAACCAATCTTTTTAGGTTGGCTAGTTGGTCGAGTGGTCTAAGGCGCCGGCTATTGTGCGAGGCGCTGTGTCAAAGTTTGTACAAAATGTTCTCCACGTATAATATTTAATGTTTGTACTTGTATCTTATAGATCCCACGTTACAGAAAGTTCGTTATTCTGAATTTAATTCTCTCACAAATATATATATATATATATAAATATATGGGGAGAAATATTTGTGAACTACCAAGGACAGACAACCTTCGGACGAACTACGGCAGGGCGCCTAGCTATGACGAGATACACAGAAATCAAACGTATATATTCACTCCTTAAAAAAGGTAGTTGCAACACACGTTGATAAACTGTATCTCTACATCATAACACACTCGTCTGAAGGCACAATTAACATATAGACGCATACATACATACAATTATAGCTCATATGAGTGGGCCACATTTAAGCGTTCAACCACACACAGCTATATTGAGACAGTGACAGTGAAAGGTGCCGGATCTGGGGATACTGTGAATTCAGGTATATATAATAAAGGGAGAGAATTTGAACTCACTACGGCAACTTTCGAAATTGGGATCTCGTAAGAGATTCATGTTCACAAGGCAGAATTATATATGGGGAGAAATATTTGTGAACTACCAAGGACAGACAACCTTCGGACGAACTACGGCAGGGCGCCTAGCTATGACGAGATACACAGAAATCAAACGTATATATTCACTCCTTAAAAAAGGTAGTTGCAACACACGTTGATAAACTGTATCTCTACATCATAACACACTCGTCTGAAGGCACAATTAACATATAGACGCATACATACATACAATTATAGCTCATATGAGTGGGCCACATTTAAGCGTTCAACCACACACAGCTATATTGAGACAGTGACAGTGAAAGGTGCCGGATCTGGGGATACTGTGAATTCAGGTATATATAATAAAGGGAGAGAATTTGAACTCACTACGGCAACTTTCGAAATTGGGATCTCGTAAGAGATTCATGTTCACAAGGCAGAATTATATATGGGGAGAAATATTTGTGAACTACCAAGGACAGACAACCTTCGGACGAACTACGGCAGGGCGCCTAGCTATGAGCTATGAGATATATAAATATATATATATACACAGCACTGTGCTAGAATTCTATATCAAATAGTCCAAATGTAAAAGTAACTTGCGAGTGACCCATACAGTTGATACATAACGTTTATTCATATCACGTCAAACGTAAGTTTCAAGAGACAAGTCCGTGTGATATGCACTAATTACACTGTGCTATGTTACGAGTAAAATGTAACAAGAAAAGAAGCAAAATCAGCCACACAAAATTTTAATTAACAAATTTATTTACAAAAAATATGCACTTACAGAGTACACAAATCCAGTCTTTCATTAATATCCAAATAAATTATCCAATGTTCCTTTAATTCAGATTAGCAAGTTTCTCTTTAATCCAAAACAGTAAGTGTCTCTTTAATCCAAAACATTAAGTGTCTCTTTAATCCAAAACAGTAAGTGTATTTTAATCCAAAACGGTAAGTGTCTCTTTAATCCAAAACAGTAAGTGTCTCTTTCAGTCTAAAATAATTTCCAATAATGCCGGTTTAGTCCAAATATCCAATTTCACTGCTATTGCGAATGAGCACAATAATAAATAAATCCTCTCACAAATATATTTTATGAAAGCATCCAAATCTAAATTAAGCTTAATAACAAATACTGAAATTAATCTAAATAGAACTCCCAGAGATTGTTTATATACTGTCACTAAAGGCTTCCCCTCTAAAACAGTCCAATAAGAATAGTACAAATTTCATCATAAATGAATTTGCATAAAACAGTCTAATGAAAACAGACCACATTATAATATATGAATTTGCATACCAGATAAACACATGCACATCTATACTCTTTTTAACTTTCTTCAAGTCGAAATCAATAATAAACACGCAACAATGCATGTACACTTTGAGACACATGCAACAATACATGTAAACCTTTAGATACAGGTAACAACTATTTTTACATAATGTAAACCCATTGTATATACAATACTATGAAACTGGGCCTCATGTTTGCCGTTGTGTCCTTCTTTTTCGAACCCGTTTTGTGGACCTAACTCGAGGTTGTATAGATGGTCAACAGGATGATTGAAATGTACGTTTTTGGATAGTTTTTAGAAATAATACTTTCAATTGTATGAGAGTATATTAAAGGGACGGATATCAAGTTTGATTTCTTTTTTTAGAACTCGCAACGTTCTTTAGTTTTTCTATATAACTTGCATTTTGGCAATTCATTATTAATACTTTTCCAAATTTAAAGCGGAAAATCACGATAAAATAATAAATCGGGGCGCTAATTAAATTGTAGATAATTACGTCAAAATTGAAGCGTGTTAAAAGGAGGCGTCAAGTTGTTTTGGGTGCCGCTTTTGTCACTTGTCGAGTAACCTGCAATGCCAAACAAGTACCTTGGTATAGGCACTACGCCCCTCCCCCCACCCCCACGCCCAATAACGGCACAATTAAACTACAAAATCATTCATACAAACCTATCCAGGTGTTCAGGTCATGACATAATGTAGATGTGCAAATCAAAAGGAACTTAAAATACCGGAGATTAAATATGCGCAAAATGAATTATGAGTTGGTAACTCTTAATTCTACGTTCCAATTTTGAGTTTTAGCTTGGCTGGTGAAAGCCGTTTATATTGTGTCTATATAGTTCGGATTTTCAAAATAGTTATTTATATAACTCGTCGTCATTAGGTTCAATCTGTTGTAAACTTCGCCTGTTGATGGCGGGATAGGGACTTTAAAAATTATCCTAACATATAAATCATAGTAGGAAAATACTATTGATGCCGGATGGCTTTGTTTTGAATTGCGATTGTTATAAATTTCTAACGATAACTAGTATAATTGGAACATTTTCCTATTGAAAATGTATCTGTGCTACAGAGGTCATGTTGCAACAATATCATGTGCTTTCCTGGCATGTGTTTTATTTGGAAAAGATAACTGAAAACAAAGATTCTTTGCTTTCGACTCAAATCTAATTACTATATCGGTGTATTCAATTTGACAGAAATGCAAATTATTTTACATGCTCAGCTTATTATTTGTTATCACTATCAGTTTCGTTATTTGTTCAACAATGAGTCAACATAATACAAATCCGACCTTACAAACGGCAGATTTTAACAGAAAGGGTCGCGATTTTGATTCGGATGTAATTTTCAATAATTTAAGATAAGATTCATAACACAAAGACCATCGTTAGTAGACATGTGCATAGGTCTGTGTAATATATTTGCAACGTATAATTGGATTGTGCAACACGAATTGACCAGTGGTATCTACTTACAATGTTTTGTTGGATTGTGCACCAAGCATTGACCAGTGTAGTCTATTCGCAACCAAGTATTGCATTGTGCACCACACATTGACCAGTGGTATTATTTACAACGTATTACTGGATTGTGCATCAAGCATTGACCAGTGGTATTATTTACAACGTTTCATTGGATTGTGCACCACATATTGACCAATGTTATATATTTACAACGTATTATTGGATTGTTCACCACGCAACAAGTATTGACCAGTTTAATCTATTCGCAACGTATTATTGGAATGTGCACCACGCATTGGCCAATGTTTCACCAAGCGTTGACCAGACCAATAAAATATTTTAGGAGGTTTTATTGGATTGTGCATCACGCATTGTTCAGTGTAATAATATTTACATGTTATTGGATTGTGCTCCACGCACTAGTCAATGTAGTCTATTCGACGAATAGTTTTATTGGATTGTGCACCAAACATTGACATGTGTAATCTATTCGCAACGTATTAAATATTCGATTGTGCACCGCGTGTTGGCGTTTTATTAGATGTTTCACCAAGCGTTTACCAGACCAATGTAATATTTTTAGAGGTATTAATGGAATGTGCACCACGCATTGGTCAATGTAGTCTATACGAAACGTTTTATTAGATTTTTCACCAAGCGTTGACCAGACCAATGTAATATTTTTACAAGGTATTATTGAAATGTGCATCACGCATTGGTCAGTGTAATATATTTAAAACTAATAAATGCATTGTGCACAATGCATTGACCAGTGGTATCTACTAATAACCTTTTATTAGACGTGCATCACGCATTGGTCAATGCAGTCTAATCCAAACGTTTAATTGTATTGTGCACCATGCACTGACCAGTGTAATCTATTCGCAACGAATTATTGCAATGTGCAAATTAACCAGTGTTATCTAACTACAACGTTTTACTGGATTGTGCACCAAGAATTGGTCAGTGTAGTCTATTTACAACGTTTTATTGGATTGTGGACCACGCATTGGTCAGTGCAATCTGTTTACAATGTTTTATTGGATTGTGCACCAAGCATTGGTCAGTGCAGTCTATTTACAATGTTTTATTGGATTGTGGACCAAGCATTGGTCAGTGTAGTCTATTTACAACGTTTTATTGGATTGTGGACCACGCATTGGTCAGTGCAATCTGTTTACAATGTTTTATTACATTGTGCACCAAGCATTGGTCAGTGTAGTCTATTTACAACGTTTTATTGGATTGTGCACCAAGCATTGGTCAGTGCAGTCTATTTACAATGTTTTATTGGATTGTGGACCAAGCATTGGTCAGTGTAGTCTATTTACAACGTTTTATTGGATTGTGGACCACGCATTGGTCAGTGCAATCTGTTTACAATGTTTTATTGGATTGTGCACCAAGCATTGGTCAGTGCAGTCTATTTACAATGTTTTATTGGATTGTGGACCAAGCATTGGTCAGTGTAGTCTATTTACAACGTTTTATTGGATTGTGGACCACGCATTGGTCAGTGCAATCTGTTTACAATGTTTTATTGGATTGTGCACCAAGCATTGGTCAGTGTAGTCTATTTACAACGTTTTATTGGATTGTGGACCACGCATTTGTCAGTGTAGTCTATTTACAACGTTTTATTGGATTGTGCACCAAGCATTGGTCAGTGTAGTCTATTTACAACGTTTTATTGGATTGTGGACCACGCATTGGTCAGTGCAATCTGTTTACAATGTTTTATTGGATTGTGCACCAAGCATTGGTCAGTGCAGTCTATTTACAATGTTTTATTGGATTGTGGACCAAGCATTGGTCAGTGTAGTCTATTTACAACGTTTTATTGGATTGTGGACCACGCATTGGTCAGTGCAATCTGTTTACAATGTTTTATTGGATTGTGGACCAAGCATTGGTCAGTGTAGTCTATTTACAACGTTTTATTGGATTGTGGACCACGCATTGGTCAGTGCAATCTGTTTACAATGTTTTATTAGATTGTGGACCAAGCATTGGTCAGTGTAGTCTATTTACAACGTTTTATTGGATTGTGCACCAAGCATTGGTCAGTGCAGTCTATTTACAATGTTTTATTGGATTGTGGACCAAGCATTGGTCAGTGTAGTCTATTTACAACGTTTTATTGGATTGTGGACCACGCATTGGTCAGTGCAATCTGTTTACAATGTTTTATTGGATTGTGCACCAAGCATTGGTCAGTGCAGTCTATTTACAATGTTTTATTGGATTGTGGACCAAGCATTGGCCAATCACGCATTGGCCAATGTAGTCTATCCACAACTTACTATTACATTATGCACCAAGTAATTGTTAGTGTAGTAGTCTATTTACAACGTCTATTAACAACATGTTATAACGCATTTGACAAAAGTCCTACAATCCGATTGTTTGGCGTTCAAACCTTTGCGGCTATTAGATAATGCATAGCCCGTCGCAAATCCATTCATGTGACGTTCAACAACTATGAAATACGTTAAGAACGGTTTAATCAGACTGTGTATTGAAATTTCGACGTTTGCGACGGTATATCAGTGTTTTGCGGTCGCACATGTGTGTAACGGCTCCGCCAACGCGTTCAAATTAAAATGCAAGAGGCCCTTTTTCCAATTTGGGTGGGTTATTAAGGGACTCGAGGCACAACAATTGTATAATATAGGTTTTGACGGCCTGTAGATGAGCCCCTTTATGCAAGCGGTCAAAACTCATTTGATATAATTGGTGTGTCTCGAGTCCTTAAATAACCATACTAAATTAGAACTAGGAGTTGTTTTTAGTAAAAACAGATATCTTCCCTACAGGAGAATTGGCCATAAATCCTCCAAAATTCATTCAATTGGAACACGACGAAAACATGTGCAACCAAGTTACATGGAAATCCAGGAAGCGGATCAGGAGAAGTAGTCGGGACAAAGCTTATGTATTAAAACATTTAAAGGGCCATAACTCCAACAAAAATCATTCCAAACGAACAAGACAATGATATCAGCAACTAGATTTTGTTGAAAGCCGAATGGTGGTTGAGGAGAATTAGGCTGGACAAACTTTGTGTATTAAAACGTTTTAAAGAGCCACAACTCCACCAAATATCATTCAACCGGAACACAACAACGACATGCGCAACTAGGCTTGGTACTGTTCATTCCAGCAAAGTGTCACTAAAATCCAAGCAGAGGGTCTGGAAAACTAGTCCGGATAAAGTTTGTGTATAAGGGGCCATAACTCTGTCAAAAATCATTAAACCGGAACATGATAATGACTTGCGTTACTAGGCTTGTTACTGGTCATTTCTGCTAAGTTTCGTTGAAATCTGACAGGGGTTCAGCAGAACTAGTCCGGACAAAGTTTGTTTAATGAAACCTTTAAAAGGTCATAACTCTGCCGAAACTCTTTCAACCGGAACACGGTGATGATATGCACAACTAGGCTCGGTACTGTTCATCCTTGCCAAGCTTCGTTGAAATTCGGCCAGGGGCTTAGCAGAACTAGTCCGGACAAAGTGTGTGTATTAAAACTTGTAAAGGGTCATAACACTGTCAAAATTCTTTCAATCGGAACACGGTGATGATATGCACAACTAGGCTTGGTACTGATCATCCCAGCAAAGGTTTGTTGAAAAACTTCAAAACGAAGACCTTATCATAACAGTCTGGTAAGGTTTGCTAGAGTGTTAACACATTTGTCAATAATGCGAGGGCAATAACTTCGGTGGTACTGGTCCGATCTGACTGGGTTTCGACTTTGAGCGAGCTTACATCAATATCAACAATCTGGAAACATTTTTCAATAATTCAAGGTCCATACCTTCGGTAGAGAACTCCTCTAAAACATCTGCAGCCTCTCATACTTTTGTCCTTTTAAATAAGCCTCATGTGGCTCCCAAGCCTTTTGTGGCTTCCAAGCCTAACACTCTTTGTGGTTGACTGTTTGTGGTTGACTGTCGTCTTTGAATACTACTTTTCCAGTTCGATTTATATATCTATATTTAAAGGCAGATTACCAATTGTTATAGAGAACTTTTTAGATGATAAACAGTTTTGTGTCCGAATATATTCAACCCTCTCTGAAATTCATGAACATGAGATGGGTGTGCCTCAGGCCAGCATACTCTCTGTTACCCTTTTTAATATAAACATATAACAGTAAATGCATCAATCCTGGTGTGGATTGTTCTCTTTATGTGTTAAATATTATCGTGCAAAAAGAGACAATTACAACACTCAATAAGCAGTCTCAACAGTCTTACAAACAGTCTCAATAAGCTTCAGACTTAGTCTGATGAAAATGGTTCTAAATTTTCTAAATCTATACCTAATAGGATGCACTTTTGTCAACTACGTAAACATCATGAAGACCCTTCAACACTGGATGGGTCACCAATACCACTAGTGGATGAGACAAAATTGCTTGGTCTTAATTTTGACCGTAAATTAACGTTTATACCACACCTTAAATACTTGAAGGCCAAATGCCTTAAAGCTCCTAATTTACTTAAAATTGTTGCAAACAATAATTGGGGAGCCGATCGAAAAGTCCTCTTACGACTTTATAGAACTCTCATCAGATCCAAGCTGGGCTACGGCTCAATAGTATATGAATCGGCTCGCAAGTCAATACTTGTAGATGCTCGATCATATACATAGTCAAGGCATACGACTCGCTTTAGGTGCTTTTTGTACATCACCAGCCGAAAGTCAATATGTTGAAGCTGAGCAACCATCCCTGTATCATCGACGGGACAAATTAGTCCTTCAGTATGCCATTAAATTACAATCTAACCCTTTAAACCCAACTTCCGATTTTTGATCGAAAACCGAAGGCCATTTGGCCATTTGGTCTTCGTATTAAACCACAATTAAGAGACACTGAAATCGATCTAAATTTGATTGCCAAATAGAAAGTACCGCAAATTCCACCGTGGACTTGGAAACACCAACAACTATTTTTTATCTTTGTAATAGTAACAAATCCAATACAGACAATACAGACCTTACGATCTTTCAAAGCAAATTGAATGAAATTAAATCGAAATACAGTAACTTTCAACATATATACACAAATAGTTTTAAAGATGGAGATAAGGTAGCTGCAGCAGCTGTTGTTCACAAACACAGCATAAAGAGTCGCCTGCCTGACAAGGCCTCTATCTTTTCAGTTGAACTTAAGGCAATTAAACTATTTTCAGGAATCTTAGGATGACCATTTTGTAATCTTTTCTGATTCCCTTTCATCTTTCCAAGCCCTGGTTAATGCGAAACATGATAACCCAGTTGTGCTTCAACTTTTAGAAAGTACAATTATTTTATAGTTTATAATGATATTATTTTCTGCTGGCTTCCAAGCCATGCAGGAATACGTGGTAAGGATAGAACTGATAGTGCTGCTAAAGCAGCATTAGGTTTACTAATGTCAAATTACCTTATAATGATTTTAAAAGTTGTATTAACACATAAATTCGAAACTCTTGGCAAGTCGGTTGAAATTTTTCAGCTAACAATAAACTCCATTCAATTAAACCGTTATTCGGAGAATGGCGTTCTTCTAGTAGACCCATTCGTCGAGAATAAATTTTCCTAGCCCGGTGCAGGATAGGCATACACGTTATACTCATTCATATTTATTACAAGGTGAACAATTACCAGAATTTATATCCACCTTTGCACCGTTAACGGTCAAACACATCTTGTTGGAATGTGTAGACTTTGATCATATGCGTCAAAGGTACTACAATGTTAATACTATGAAAGAGTTATTTAATACTATATATTTTAGTCTTGTTTTAGATTTATTGTAAGAAATCATTACTATATAAATCATGATAATATGTTCTTATATATATTTACTTGTTTATATACCCGTTGACGGGCATTTGTTGATTTACATATATAGTTTATATTACTACCATATCATACCTTAATTGTAAATAGTTTTATTCTTTATATATTTACATTAATGTTTAATTTAATACAAAATTTCTTCATATTTTATCATTGTTTGCGCCAAATATGACCTATTTATGTGTCGACGTGCCGTAAAACACCATTCATTTAATATGTATTGGCATTCACACTAGCGTTCGTTTAGTACTGGGTGGCGTCTGTAACAGACGCACCGACTACAAATCAAACAGCGTTATAACTTAATCGAATTTTGAGTATTTAGACCTTTTGTGGAAACCGGTGAATTCATTTTAAGTTTTGAGTTTTCCCAATATGATCTCATTGCGAAAATATTGGAGATTTATGAAAATCGTTTGTTCATAATACGTACGACCACCCCCAGTCGGATAACCATTACGCGCTTCTGCGTTTATACCACAACACGAATACTTTTCGCTCAGGTTCCGCGGGGGCGGTCCAATCAATGCCATGCGCGCTTCTCTGAATTGTATTAGTAACATATTCAATTCAAACAGGCTCTGTTCATTACAACCCCAGTTCGGATTTGCACATTCAAAAACCTCCACTACCCCAACCAACCACCCTACCGAAAAAATGCACACTATGCCATAGCGCTTGTTTTCAAATTGACTTTATTCTACTTCTCAAGTAGCGATAATCGGCGAAATCGCCATAGCTTATTAAAAATAAATGTACCAATAAGATTATATAAACACGATTAATGTTTTTAATAGCAAAACTGTATAATGTTCACAACTATCCATCTCTCCAAATTTAACTCGATCGATAAAAAAACACCCTAAACACCAAATCATCTTCAAGTATAAAATTTGTTTGTTCGTGTGTTTTTGATTGTTTTTCATTTTTAGTCTTTCATTATCGCGTTTCTCCTTTTCTAATTGCTTATTATTACTTGTATTTGTCCCCTACCGGTATAACTTGAGTGTGACTGATCTATATGATAACGTCATGAATGTTCGTCATACCGTTCTTCCGTCCAGCATTTGTTTGTGTTGTGAAAATGTCAAAATTATGAAAATGTAGACCAAGAAATCGATTATGGTTTAGATCTACTACTAATTGGGAGAGTTATGGGACTTTTATACTTTCAAGTATATGACATATAGGATATATGGTTTCTGCAATTTTTTAAACCCCTTTACAATATTTAGTCCATAGTTCCTGTGAAATATATCTAGTATCACAATTTATGTCAAGTTTGAGTATGGACTAATTCTAGACAAAAACTATTTTGTAGGAGTTAAGTGCCTTTTTATACTCACACTGTATGTCATGTAAGGTAAATCGTTTTTGCTCCTTTTAACGAAAAGCGTTTAAGGCATTTTAATGTCTGTTTTTGCTTTGAACATGGCTGACCTAAATAAGTTATCGCAACAATTGGTTACAATAATGCAGTTGTGAAACAAGATACTCCAGTATTGCATCGCAATACATGATGTTCCCTACCGGGCAGATGTTTGACAGTAAATGTTTTTTGTTGGACCAGACGAAACAAAAGGCTATGATTTAGACAAATAACAAAGGCATGTTACATTTCACAATCTTAACATGACAAATTTGTGTACATAATCTTCCTTACAAATTTGTAAAGATTATACCACACTTTTATTAATCCAGTAAGATTACAAATATAATACAAGAAGAAATAAAAATACTTAAGCAAATATATTAACATCAATTTCAAGTCCGTTTTTAATATATAACTCTATTTGAAGGGAAGTAACTATCGAATATTTATTGAGTATAAAGATGACGTTTTAAGCTCCCTTATGCAGCTGTATAACCAGCGACTGAATTCTGTTACCATAACAACCACACTTTTGGTCATATCACCAAAATCAAAGTGTGTGTAGAGTCTTCATTTCAAATGTTCCTCTACCTATGTACCAAGTTGTATGACAATAATGCTCCTCTACCTATATACCAAGTTGTATGACAATATCTTTTATAGTTTTCAAGTTATTGCATGATCCTATTTTGTGTGCATTTTGTTACTATTTTGTTGCCATAGCAACGGGGTCTACCTCAATTTTGGCCATATTAACAAAATTAAATAACCTGCATAATCTCGTTATGCCCCTCTACCATATGTAAGTTATCGCAGGATCCAGTTTTCCGGACGGACTGACGTAGTGTTCTTTTTACAATTATCCAAACAGTTTACAAAATAAATATAATACATCAAGTAATAAAAGTACATACGCAAAAAAGTTAACATTAATTTCATGTCATGTATTAATATATTACTCTATTTGAAGGGACGTAACTATCGAGTATTTATTGAGTATAAAAATGACGCTTTAAGCTCCCTTATTCAGCTTATAACTAACGACTGAATTATGTTACCATAACAACCACTATTTTGGCCATATCACCAAATAAAATTGTGTGCAAAATCTCCATATGCTCCTCTACCTATGTACTAAGTTTTATGACAATATATTTTATAGTATTCAAGTTATAGCATGATCCTATGTTGTGTGCATTTGTTTTACTATTGTGTTGCCATAGCAACCATAGTTTCGGCTATATCAACAAAATTAAATAACGAGCGTAATCTCCTTTTGCCCCTCTATCATATGTAAAAAATTTCACGAAAACATATTTGATTCTTTTTAAGTTATCGCAGGATCCAGTTTTCCGGACGGACTGACGTTATTTTTAACTATTTTGTTGCAATAGCAACCACCATTTTGGCCATATCAACAAAATTAAATAACGTGCATAATCTCGTTATGCCATCTACCATATGTAAACAGTTTCATGAAAGTATCTTTTACACTATTGTGATATCGCAGGATCCAGTTTTCCGGACGGATTGACGGACTGACGGGCAGATGGGAGGTAAACCTATAGTCCCTCTGATGACAAACCGGTAGGGGACTAAACAAGAAGTTATTTTACAGTTTTAAGTACAATACTGAATCTAACTGGACTCAATCCCAGCTTCGTCTCGTCCAAACAAGGAGTCTGTCTGAGTGGTACTCGTCCAATAGAAATCAGTATGGTACTCAACACTGTAAAATAACCTCATACTATACATGCTATACACGCAATATATTAATTATTACGCAAGTTTGATAATGTCTTTGAGCTTTTATCTTTGTTATAAATACATTAGTATTACAATCATTTTACCAATTAGTAACATACAACATTAAAACTAGAATATGAAAATGTATGAAAGGAGAAATTTGGAGAAAAAATTAATTTTTGAGAAAAAACAACTGAAATTTGGAGAAAGGAGAAATATGTATAAAGGAGAAAGTTATGTAGGAAAACTAACAAGACGCTGTGTGTTAAAAAAGCAAAACAGTCTCAATAAAACCGAGTGTGCTACTTTTCTCTCTTGTTTCTGTGTGTTGCTTCCAATGATTCACCTTTTCAGTATTTATTGACATTCACACTAGCGTTTGTTTAGTGCTGTGTGGCGGCTGTAAAAAGTCGCCCCGACTACAAATCAGTAGTGTTATTATTTACTGGTCCTTTAGGATCATCAAGCCTATTCTGTGTTGTTTTAAAGTAAAATATCGCTGAAGCCGGTGCTAGGAGGCGTGAGAGTTGTTGCATCTTATAATTACCTCTCATGAACAGACTCAATAAAAGCGAGTCTGCTACTTTTCTCTCTTGTTTGTGTTTGTTGCTTCCAAGGGATCATCTTTGCAGTATTTATTGACATTCACACTAGCGTTTGTTTAGTGCTGTGTGGCGGCCGCAAAAAAGTCGCCCCGACTACAAGTCAGTAGTGTTATTATTTACTGGTCCTTTGGGATCATCAAGCCCATTCTGTGTTGCTTTAAAGTAGAATATCGCTTGAAGCCGGTGCTAGGAGGCGTGAGAGGTGTTGCATCTTATAATTAGCTGTCATGAACAGACTCAATAAAACCGAGTCTGCTGCTTTTCTCTCTTGTTTGTGTTTGTTGCTTCCAAGGGATCACCTTTTCAGTATGTATTTAATCCATCATTATTATATCAATATGTCTTAGTTTCTGCTGACAAAGTCTCAAATAATATTTTTATTGTTTGACGGCTATATTATGTTAATGTTTTAAAAGAGGAACTCGGGAGCACCGACTCGTAAGTTTGATTAACTCAAATGAGAGGGATATTATTCGTGACCATATCGAACATATTTCCAAATTTGGGATCAAACTGGACGAGAAGCAAAATAAACTCCCTACAATTTACTGGATCCCTAAACTACACAAACTGCCTTATAAAGCCCGCTTCATTGCAAACTCTAGCGCATGTACCACAACTAATATCTCCAAACTGTTTACATCTTGCCTCACAACTATTGCGAGAAAGCCTATGAAAACTCTGGTATCAATTTATTATGGTTAATAAAAACTTCTGGCGTGGTTCTTAAGAAACTACGTAATCTACCGCAAGTGTCATCCATCATGATCTACTTATCACTTTTCTACACTTTACACTTCTTTACCGCATAACCTTATAACAGAAAAACTAATAGCTCTTATACCAAAAACTTTCGCCAGGGAACAAACTACTTTTTTAGCCTGTATCAACACTAGGGCTTTTTTACCAACAGTGGCAGATGCTCGATCCTACTACTCGATTTAGGTGCCTTTCGTACATCACCAGCCGACATCTATATATGTTGAAGCTTATGAACCATCCCTGTATCATCGACGGGACAAATTAGCCATTCAATATTAAATTAAAATCTAACCCTTCAAACCCAACTTCCGATACTGTTTTTAATCCTAGTTATGAACCCTCTGTTTGATCGAAAACCGAAGGCCATTTGACAAGTTGGTCTTCGTATTAAATCAAAATTGAGAGACACTGAAATCGACCTAAATTTGATTGCCAAGTACAAAGTACCACAAATTCCACCGTGGACTCGGAAACACCAATTTATTTTTTGATCTTTGTAATAGTAACAAATTCAGTACAGAGCCTACTATATTTCAAAGCACATTTCATGAAATTAAATCGAAATACAATAGCTTTTATCTTATATACACAGATGGTTCTAAAGATGGAGATAGATAAGGTAGCTGCAGCCGTTGTTTTTCACAAACATAGCATATAGAGCCGCCTGCCAGACAAGGCCTGTATCTTTTCAGCTTGCCTTGAACTTGCCTTAAACTAAAGGCAATTTTCAAGAAGATGACGATAACCATTTTGTAATCTTTTCTGATTCCCTTTCATCTCTTAAAAATAGGAAACATGATAACCCAGTTGTGCTTCAACTTTTAAAAAAATAAAATTCTCTTATAGTTTATAATGAAATCTGATGGCTTCCAAGCCATGCAGGAATACTTGGTAATGATAGAGCTGATAGTGCTGCTAAGGCAGCAGTAGATGTACATACATGATCTGATGCCAAATTACCTTATACTGATTTTAAAAGTTGTATTAACACATATATTCGTAACTATTGGCAAGCCGCTTGGGATTTGTCAGTGAACAATAAACTCCGTTCAATTAAACCGTTATTCGGAGAATGGCGTCCTTCTTGTAGACATATGTGTCGAGAAGAAGTTGTTCTAACCCTGTGCAGGATAGGGCATACACATTATACTCATTCATATTTACTCATTCGTATTTATTACATCTTTCATCAGTTTTTGCGCACAATATAACCTATTTATGTGTTGCCGTGAAACACCATTCATTCATTATACCAGCAGTGATCCCGACGGTTACACTTTATAGACTTGTCAACAAGATTGTGAATATTAGACAACATTTCTTTGAACATACCGTTTATAGGCAAACCGTTAGCATTCATATGGATTCTAACTGTGGACCCCTTCTCGCAGATTTGTTTTTATATTGGTACGAACCTGACTTTATGTTAGGTCTTTCTCCAGATACAAAAGATAAAAAAGCTAATGTTATCGACGCTTTTAATAACAACTTAATTTGGATAATACTTTCTTTTCTTCTATGATTTCTATCATTTATCCTCACATTTATAACTCAATAAAGCTAGCGTTTCGGATTCTGTCACTACGTTTCTTGATTTACATCTTTCTATTGAAAATGGAGTACTAATAACTAAAATTTATGATAAGAAAGATAATATTGTGAATTATCCATATTTAGATGGCGATATCCACAAAACTGTTTCTTATGGCGTGAATATTTCTCAGTTAATTTGTTTTGACAGAGCTTGTAGCCATGTTGAGGATTTCAAACTTCATAATCTTAACATTACTGAAAAACTCCTCCAACAGGGTTACCGTTACGGTACGTCACGTAGGACTTTTTCTAATTTTGCTCGACAAATTTAATAGCAATCTTAAAACATTTCTGCGACAAGGTTTATCAGAACCCGTCTTTTATTGAGAGGTGATTTACACACTTAGGATGATTATCGGTCGTGATAATTAGTTATTTATTAAAACTAATAGAAAATTATAAACAGAGGTTACGACAGAAGTATTCCGCGGCGCATATGGCAAGCCAATTGTCCAATAATTACGTGAACCCAGGTTCACGGTCGAAAAACTAGGATTAACGATCGATAAACTAGATTTTTCGAACGTAAAAGCATGTTAACCTATACTTTCGAGCGAAAACATAGGATAACGTCCGTAAACCATAGTTCACACTCGTAAACGTAGGTTCACGCTCGTAAAACCCAAGTTCACGATCGTAAACATAGGTTCACGTTCGTAAACTATGGTTCACGCTCGTGAACCCCGGTTCACGTTCGTAAACATAGGATAACGACCGAAATTCATAGTTTAATCGAGAAACCTAGTTTATCGAACGTAAACCATGATTTACGGTCGATATACTAGGATTATCAAATCAACTATGAATTTCGGTGAACCTCTGTTTACGACGGTGAACCATAGTTTACCAACGTGAACCTATGTTTACGAGCATGAACCATAGTTTACGGACGTAAACCTATGTTTACAACCGTGAACTATAATTTACGCTCGTAAAATATGGTTCACGCTCGTAAACATAGGTTCAGGCTCTAAACATAGGTTCACGTTCGTAAACTCAGGAGGAGTGGGCTCGAACACCGTTATGTACAGAAGTTTCGTACACATAAACCTGGTCCATCAGGCCCCCTATATATATGTATTTAGATGGATATGTCACTGTGTGCACATGGTGGTGGAAGTATCGTTTAGGCGTCCAGTAATTGACATTTTAACCAAAATCTTAAACCAAAATTGTATAACAGATTTCTATTTATTGCATACAAATAAACATGATTATCCTGGATATCCCAGTTAGGAAATACACTTGTGAAAATAAGCACATACACAAATAAACACATTTATACCAATTATTTATATTAGTTCACTGATTAAAATCAGCCGATGATTGATCGGTTACATCCCTGCTTATTGTAACCGATGATCTATTGCAACTTTCAACCATCATTATCATCAAGTATACAATTATTTTAAAAGAACATGGATAAAGTACATAATTAAATAATCAGTCTAATTACCTCATGCTTGTAAAAAGCAAAGCAATAATGTTAAAAAATATATCTATATAATGGGCATAAATAGCGTGTATTATTTGTTAACTCCAGGTTGAGTCAACCATCGCATTTAACAGCAGAAATGAACATTTGCGAGATGGGCATTTGAGACCACTATTCAGATGCAGTTTGCACAAGGTAAATATTTTAAACTGATATAATGTTATATATTGTGATATAATGTTAGAGAACAATATTATTATGTCGCTGGTGGAACACTTTTGAAGCTCTACAGCCCTGTATATTCTACGGCTAAGTAGTAGGTCCAAAGGACTTATGTTTTATAGTGTGGAATTGTAAAACAGGGATGGGGTACAATAACAGGGATGGGTACAACTTATGCCTTCCCTCATCATAGTACTATTGTCTACTTCTCGGTCAAGGTGTGGGACGCCCACATCGCTCACCAAGCATGCTGCCACCATCACTGGGTCAATTCTGCTTTTCGGGGATGGGAGTTTGGCTGTGTGTGCAAGTAACACCAAACAAACAACAGTTTTCTATAAACTAATATGCGTTTTTTTGCGGCATAACAATTTTAAACACTGACCAGAATAGTGTGTGTGTATTCCCAAGGTCTCCTCGCCAGCTACGGGAAAAGTATAGTCTGGAATAGTGTGTGCGCAGGGTTTAATATGGTGCATTTTACTGTATGTGGGGACCTCGATAACTGGTCAGATCGGAAATACTTTAAAGTATTTTGATTCTAATAAGGTCCGGATTTGTGATTCCATTTGTGAAACCTTCGCCTCTCACCGCTGCGGGTTTGAATCCCACTGGGAGCTCGACTTGTAAGGGAGGAAGTGTCGATTCTTACGGATGGCGGGAGTTGTACAGTACTGGTTTTACCAATGAAAGGTGGGAGGTCTGCCTCCACCACATAAAATCGACCGTCATATATAACCTTGTATGTGTGGAAAATATCGTGAAACAACATACAAACAAACGAAAGAGAAATAAGTTGTGTATCCCTTACTATATAATCCTGATAATAGGAAAACAATGAATGTAATTTTAAAAATATTCCTCAACATTCAGGGTAAAGCATTTAAAATGTCCAGTGCACAGCATCTAAAGGCTGTATATGCTCACCATCATTAACATTAAAATCACTTCGGAAAATAGGTGCGTATACTGAGCTGGGTGTCTCATTGTATGCCAGCATATTCCCATGTTTCCTGTGCATGCACAATATATGGACCACACAATGCCAGAATATCCGTATTTATCTATTCATGTACATGCATATGCCTTTTATTCTGTCATACTGAACATTGTTTACATTTTACTAAATCTGTTTAGTATTATTGTATTAGACTGTACAACAGAAATATCACACAAAACAAACTTAAAGTGTTGGATTAATGTTTCCGATTGTGTAATATCTACATGTCAATGAACTCTTCCACCCGAGAGGGAGATTTCCACCAGAGGTGGGGATGTTGAGAGACCATTTTGAAGCTGCATGTTTTCTCTAGGGTAAATATTTTTAAGTTTGATTTATTTTAATGGCGTTTAACGCTATTTTTAGCTCGTTAGGCCATTTAGGATGGTCTATTTTTTATGGTAGATCACCACATTTTTTCTGGGTAGAACTAGTACTGTATACCTCCCGCCAACCGTAAGAATCAACACTCTCTCACTTGACAAGTTGAGCTCCCAGTGGAATTCGAACCCGTAGCGATGAGAGACGAGAACGTTTTAGTCACGTCATCTTTATTATCCCGGCCATGGATGCGCTACAGATATTTACTAGTATGCAATAAGAGCCAGTAAAGCTAAATTAAGAGACGATGCATTGTCCGTTGTCATCTGTTAATGTATTCGTTTAATTATGCCCCGTCAATATATTGGGTGTGGAGTCTAGCGGAATATAGTGTTGCCCTTTTCAGTATATCTTGTGCGGACTACTCTTCCTAAACTTTTCAACAGATTCACATGATACTTGTTATGAAGAATCACCAGTATGACTGATACCTTACATTAGGGACATTAATGTGCAAAGGTGCATTTCTAGTTTCAAATATCATTACATAAAACTTACTGTGAAAGCATCTCAGTATGTCTTTGTAAAACATGCTGAGCAAACTCTGACAGCATTGCCTGGATACTGTTGGTGGTTTCTTTCAGTAAGCATGTAATATATTTCTGACAGTATCAATATTTGACTCTAGATTTAAAAAAAAGAAATATGGTACAATGAAACAATGAGCTATGATTCTCACAGCTACAGGTAAACAAGAATCAAGTAGCAGTAGATTATTAGGTAGAATTTATTAAATTATGATTACATAGCTCTGTAATTGTTCGATCTTGCATTTATATCAATATCTTGCAATTATAACAATGGTTGAATAGAAATAACTTCAAATAAGTATACAGAATTTAAACAGCGACAGAACTTACCTTGCATCACTAAAGTGGCTTTTAAATGTCACTTTTAAACGGAAATAAACCCATTTAAAGAATAATTTTTTATGCGTATACATGAGTTAATTAATTTAAGGGACACACGGCAATCTTGCAGTTTTTATCAGGCATTACGATTAGCACCTCTAGATCTTTTTGGCTTTTAATCTGCTTGCATGTAAACAAATGAACTGTTGGGTTTTCTTCGTTGCCAGAGATTTAAATATATTATTGGATCAATATACTCATCATTTAGTAATATGCAATCACAACTTGCACTATTCTCATAATAAACATTAATGGTTGTGAAAATGCAAGTTATGAAAACAAACTAAAGGGAAGCCACCAGTTTAGTAAAAATATCAATATAATTGCCTGTTCCTTTAATGCTACGTCTAATCAAAATATGAAGAAGCTTCGTTTATAAAACATTCCTGGCATTTCTATTTATTACTCTTTATACTGCTTTAGCTTATGTAAACTCCTGTGAGGTTTTATTCAGATTATTGATTATTTCACATAATTACTCATTTTGTGTGTGTAATGTTTGCCTTTATAGAATGACAGTTCATCATCTAATGACAAAATCTAAAGTTTGGGAGCTAACAATATTATGCATGCAAAGCTCACCACTACCAGCACCTCTAGTTCTAAGCTGCTTGCTTGATACACATTTACTGAGTGCTGCCCGATTGTTATTTATAGTAGCACAGCACCTTACAGACTAGACAGAATATACAACATGAACATTGTTAACAAGCTATATTTTGGTTGATGGAAGCCAGCCACAGATTTACCGTTTTTTATACTGGGCAAAACACAATGTTGGAAGCTTCTTTCAGTTTTAGAAGTGCATGATGAGGAGATGTTATAAAGTGTGGAATAATAGTTATGCCCACTCAGGGCGGCATATAGTAGTTGCACCTTCCGTCAGTTAGTCAGTACAATCGTGTCCGATCAATAACTCTGACATTCCAGGACGGATTTTCAAATAACTTGGCACAAGTGCTCACCACAACACGACGGCGTGTCGTGCGCAAAATCCAGGTCCATAGCTCCAAGTTCAAGGTCACACTTAGAGGCCAAAGGTTAAAAAGAATTGCTTTCGTGTCCGGTTAATAACTCTGACAGTCATGGACGGATTTTCGAATAACTTGACACAAGTGCTCACCACAACAAGACGACGTGTCACGCGCAAAATCCAGGTACGTGGTTCCTAGGTCAAGGTCACACTGATTTAGAGGTCAAAGGTCAAAACCACTTTGGGGAGTATTTGTCACTTACAGTGACATTTCTTGTTTCTTAAATATGTTTAACTTTATTTCAATATTAAAATAATTATGCCTTGCCACGAAAGTGAATCAGGCATAAATGATAGTGTTACATTTGTCCGTCCATACTCACATTCAAGTTTTCCGTTCAAGTTGTTAATTTCATTTCACCACAAGCCTTATATATTCACACATGTTTACATCTTCATGACAACAGAATGTTCCTACCAAAAATAGGTCAATAGTAATGACCTTTACCTAGGTTTTGCTCCTCATTTACATTGTGGTTTTAGTAGGCCTTATTGCCTACTGACCGTTCCAAGTATTCACCACCCTTTCTGTTGTTTTTTGTCTCTTTCATTGAAGTTTCAAGTCCTTGTTTGCAGTACAGTGCGGACCTACGATGCCATTGCGTTCGGACGCTGTGGTCTCTATAGGACCCTATATATCATTTTATATTAAAGCTTTTGATATAAAGTCAATTACTGAGATACGAAAACTTTTTTCTGTAGCTTTTTATTTTTTCTATTCCTAACAGCGTTATTGTTGAGTTCTACATTTATACATGCATCTAGCGAATATATTATCGTGTTACTAAATTTCTTTTCTAAATGTACAATCTTGAAATATTATATGAAACCATGTAATATATGACAGTATATTTATCATTAGAATTCTAGCATGTAGCTAGTACGGTTACAACTAATGATTGGATTTGTGACATAACATCCCTTTATATCTTAACATGTCATTGTTTAGCTTTTTCTGTCTAATAACTATTATAATATTCAATGTAAGATTTAAAAGCACTACTGACTCTTACATGGCCGACATGATCTGTCATCAGATTTTTTCAGGTTCATATTTTATACTGGACTTTTGTTTCAATTCCAGTCATCTATGAGTCGTGGAGCAATTACAACAATATGTTATAAAGATTTATTTAATGAGAACTCATTTGAAACTAGTCAACAATCTATGTTAAACGTATTCCATGAGTAGTATAACATGCCCTTCTCTATTACACATCAATGTTACATGTAGTTCACTTATATAAGAATCAGAAAGTATATTTCCATAGTCATGTCTAGCAAGGGAGATAAAGCGAGATATTATATTGTCCTGTATACAGGGGAGATAACATGAATAGCATTAATGTTTAGCTTTACCACAGTTGTCTGTTAAAATTTTAGAAGCATGTCATGTTGGAATAGCTTTTTATGTTTAACATAGAAACTCAATGAAAAACATATAAAGTGACATTATAAAAGGGAGAAAAAATAGTGTGCACTAATAGAGTAAATGGAGAACTTATATACAAAGTGGGAATCTTAATATACATAAACAATAACAGATGTTGGATTCATCAAGTCCAAACTTAGATATATTTTTTTGAAATCAGGTCCACCATGTTTTATTTGTGTGTGATTTTATTTTATCTTTTTTTATAATACAAACATGTATTTTTCCCTTTGCTTTTCGAAAATGTCTTGTTTCATATTCTTGCAGGCTATACATTCCTCAACTTTAAACAGTATTTAAATATAGCTTTTAAAAAATGTTAAAGTAGGATTAGTGTTTTGTTAATTTCTGATTGAATATAAATTTTCTGGTAGTAAGGAGGAGATTATTCAAAAAACAATATCAAACTTATCATTGCCAAAGATAATGTCAGTGACTGACCATACTGTATTAATATCCTTACATTTATTATGAAAGAAATTTGCAAGTGCTTGCCAAAAATATTTTACTACATTCATAGAATAGGTGTTTTATTGTTTCTATATCTTCTTTGCAAAAAGAGCAAAGATCTGTATTAGAAATATTCATTTTTTTAAGTAAATAGTTTGTTCCCAAAATTCTATGCTTTATTCTGAATTGCAACCATTGCAGATTTGAGTCTTTTGTCGATTTGAAAGCAATAGTTATAGATGGTATTGAACCTCGTATTATAAAAGCAGCATCGGATTGCATCATTAATGCTATCACTTCAATCATTAATAAATGCATAGATCAAGGCGTATTTCCTGATCAGCTGAAAAAGGCATGCGTGTTGCCTATAAACAAAAATGGACACACAAAAATGGACCAAAAGATGACCCGAACAATGATAGACCTATCTGATTATTACCAAAAAATTCCAAAATCTTTGAGAAACATGTTGCTGCATGCAACTGCACTCTTTTTGTTCAGCAATTTTAATATTTTGCACTCGGCTCAATCTGGATTTCGTAAAAAGCATTCTTGCCAAACAGCACTTACTCACCTTATTGATAGCTGGTTGAAACAAATTGATTCTGGAAACTTTGTTGGCAAAGTTTTCCTTGACGAGAGAAAGGCTTTTGATATGGTTGATCATGAGATACTATTATAAAAATTGCATTTGTATCATTTTTCGCCTTTAACCACACGTTGGTTTCAGTCATATCTGTCTAACAGGACACAAGTGGTCAGAGTTGGACAGCATCAATCTGAGGAGAGAATCATCAAATCAGGTGTGCCTCAGGGATCCATACTAGGACCACTTTTGTTCTTGATTTATGTAAATGATCTACCTTTAACTTTCAAAGAAACTTCAGTTGACATATATGCTGATGATTCCACGCTACGTATAACAGGTCTGGATGTGTCATCCATTGAGAGTAAATTACAAACAAACTTAAATAACATACATAACTGGTGCACTATAAATAACATGGTTATAAATCCTACAAAAACAACATGTATGCTATTAGGAACGAGAAGTCACTCATGAAAGAAAATCATAACCAGACTGGGAAAACAGCTTATCAAAATGGGCCTAAGAAACCTATGGTTTACATCCGGCTTCTAAGACAGTATCAACAGTATCAACAGCGATCAATCGGATTATCTCGCTAAACTTTCGCAATATCTCGTACGGATATTGTTTTCGCTTACGTCTCGATGTGCCAAATATCATGTATGGACACCTATTCAACTTTCAAGGTCGTCAAAAGTTTTAAACCGCGTGGCGTAAGTTTACAGATGACGAGGTATATTTACCTATTTTGAGTATACAAACTCTATAGACACACTATAAACGGCTTTAATCTGCCAGACCAAACTCCAAAACTGGACCGTCGAAATAAGTTCAAAAATAATTGATCATATCTACACTACACATCCTGAAAATATAATCGAAATAAATGTACCATTCATATGCATGACTGACCATTATCCTGTAGATGTATATTTTATTAGGAAAATTGAATGACAAAATTAAGATTCACTAAAAACGGTCATAAAACTATTAATTACAGATCATTTGGAAAATTTGATGAACAAGAATTTAAAAATGAGTTGTATAATTCAGGAATAAATACTGCTGAAACACTCACTACTCCAAAAACTTCACTTGAATATTAATGCTCAGTGTTAAACAATGCTCTTTCTAAACAACAGAGACAAATTAAACGCCTAAAACAGCCTGAATGGTACTCTGGTAAAATTAAAGAGGCAAGAAAATTACGTGATACATTCAATAAAGCTAAAAGATGGCCAGAATATAAAAAATGAAGGAATAAAACTAACCATCTGATAAGGTAAGAACACATTTTTTGCAAATGCTTTTAAAGATAAATTAGACTCTAAATTTATTTGGTCGCATCTTAAATCAATATCTGCACAGATCAATCAAACTGTTATTAAATTACGACCAATTTGAAATATTAACAATGTTATAATTGAGGGAGAGAAAAGTATAGCTGACGCTCTAAATTACCACTTTATTAATATTACTAAAAACATAAACAAAACTCCACTATATGCAAATAACTACGCTGAATTAAAAAAACGTATTGATAATAAATTAAAACAGGCAATATTTAAAATAGATTACATCTCGATTTTGGAAGTAAGGCGAATAATTGATAAATTAGATATAAATAATGCAAAAGTTATAGATGGTATTGAACCTCGTATTATAAAAGCAGCATCGGATTGCATCATTAATGCTATCATTTCAATCATTAATAAATGCATAGATCAAGGCATATTTCCTGATCATCTAAAAAAGGCATGCGTGTTGCCTATAAACAACAATGGACCAAAAGATGACCCGATCAATTATAGACCTACCACATTATTACCAACAATTTCCAAAATCTTTGAGAAACATGTTGCTGCATGCAACTGCACTCTTTTTTTTCAGCAATTTTAATATTTTGCACTCGGCTCAATCTGGATTTCGTAAAAAGCATTCTTGCCAAGTAGCACTTATTCGCCTTGTTGATAGCTGGTTGAAACAAATTTGATTCCGGAAACTTTGTTGGCAGTGTCTTCCTTGACTTGAGAAAGGCTTTTGATATGGTTGATCATGAGATACCATTATAAAAATGCATTTGTATCATTTTTCGCCTTTAACCATACGTTGGTTTCAGTCATATCTGTCTAACAGGACACAAGTGGTCAGAGTTGGACAGCATCAATCTGAGGAGAAATTCATCAAATCAGGTGTCCCTCAGGGATCCATACTAGGACCACTTTTGTTCTTGATTTATGTAAATGATCTACCTTTAACTTTCAAAGAAGCTTCAGTTGACATGTATGCTGATGCCTCCACGCTACGTACAACAAGTCTGGATGTGTCATCCATTGAGAGTAAATTACAAACAAACTTAAATAACATAAATAACTGGTGCACTATAAATAACATGGTTATAAATCCTACAAAAACAACATGTATGCTATTAGGTTCAAAATATAAAATAAACCATTCTCGAAAACACACGCTTTCGATAGATAATTTCTTGATACAATCAGGGTCTTCTCAAAAATTTCTCGGAATTACAATAGATCAACATCTAAAGTAGGATATTCAGATAAGCAAAGTCTGCAATCAAATTTCGAGTAAATTCACTCTTTTAAGACGAATATCTAAATATTTGACACTTGATATGAAAAAGCTATTCTATAATGCATATTTAGTTCCAATATTTGATTATGGTTCTATCCTCTGGAGCAATTGTACTAAATCAAATTTTACAAAGGTTGTAACTTTACAAGAAAGCATTGCACGCTGGATTTTTATGAAACCTTTACATACACCTTCTGCAAATCTGTTTAATGAGTTGAATAGGATGTCACTTGAAACAAGACGTAAAGGACAAGGTATGATAAGGGGGTATTTTGGCCCCCAATATATTCAAAATACAAAAAATAATATTTACATACACTATTCAACTTTTATAATCGGTCACTTTTCAAAGAATCATATGTTTTTTTAATAATTGATATTTTCATTTGAAATTTTAACTGGCGTCGTTTAACAAATATCGCTAGCGATTTATAAAACTTAATCTGCCCTGATTGGACTAAAACCTTGTTGATAAACTTAATAAAATATTGGTATGTGTTTCGGTGATTTCCAGTTTTTAGTATTCGTGTTATTTTCAAAAAAACTGGGTGACCGATTATTGAGTAGTGTATAATCTGCTGTGCATATTGAAGTAAATTGATCATATTCTATCTTCAAAAGATGTTTTTATTTATTTTATTTATCTAGAAGAATTAACAGGGTCTCAAAAAAATGGCATTTTTGGTAATTTTGTTAGATTTTGTAGATTTTGGAACTTTCTGGGCAAGATTTTGATGCTAAACGAGCACGCACAGTTTTTTGACTGTGATGCATCCCTATCAAGTACCGGTTTCAACAAAAAATCAACTGTGCTCGAGGGTACGCTCTATTACCAAGACCAAAAACTGATTGAAAACTGCTGAAAATGAACAAAAATGTCTTTTTTTGAAAGAAAAGGCCTTGTTTGTAAGGCTCTTAAACTCATTTAGAGCCTTCAAACGTACTTGTAATGAGTTTTAGTAATGATTCAGTTCATTTGTAGGAAAACTAGATATTCAAAACGTGTGCATTACAACTTTCAATATTGGGGTTCAATTTTGCCGCTTATCATACCTAGTCCTTTCAAGTAGGTGTTTTAGTTTATAAAGCAATTCATAATCTTACACCAATATCACACACCAATATCACAAAGTAAATTAATAACATATTCTGAAATAAAAGATGTAATTTAAGATCATGCATTAAACATGACATTAAACATCCTAGACCTAAATCCGAATATTTAAAACAATATTTTACCTATATTGCCATGCGGACTTGGAATTCAATCCCAGAAAATATCCGGACGTCTTTTTCTATTTATGCTTTCAAATACAATTATAAACTATTTCTATTTCAAGGTAACAGGACTGGTGTTCTGCTCAAATTAAGTTGTGTTAATAGTGAATACTTGTTTAGTATGCAAGCTTGTAACATATTATTAATGTTATGTGCAAGTATTCACTTGATATTGTTTATTAGTTTTACTAATAATTGCTGTTGTTATTAGAAGGCCTCACGGAAGATAAGTGTTGTGCAATTGTTTGTACAATCTTAATGAGTTGTATCTTCATGAAATAAAGAATTGATTATTATTATTATTATCAGGGGAGTAGCTAGGGACTTTATTATGTGTATGCAAACAGTGTAGGGGGTCCGGGGCATGCTCCCTAGGAAAAAAGTTTTCCTGGACCGTCTGTGGTGCAATCTGGAGGCATTTACGCCACAAAATGAGGCTGATTTTGTCTCTGATTTTTTTTCTGTTTTCTCGAAAAAAAATTAAAAAGTGATCTTCTTTTATTTATTTTTTCAATATTTGAGACAATGTGTACGCAACTATGTACTTTGCGTACAGGTAGCTACGCGCCTGATCTAATTTATAAAACCTTTCAATTGAGTCCTCTCCTAAATGCGGAAAATTCAACACGTAGGCCACTCTCATACTCTTTTCTTACGTCATACAGTGATCCCGAGTCAGCCGCCAACATCAAATGGTTTACAAGCAAGTCAACTGCGCTACAGAGGCTAACAAGTATCACAAGCCGGTCAGATGTCAGCATTTTTTTTTGGAATTGACAAAAATCAAAAACACATTTATCATGAAATATTTGAGCACTAGATAAACTAGTCATCATGAGACAAAATGAACGTGATTTTAATAAGAACCGACACTTCCTTACTTACAAGTCGAGATCCCAGTAGGATTCGAACCCGCAGAGGTGAGAGGCGAAGGTTTACAACGCAACGTCGTTAACCATTCGGCTACTATTGCATTTGATTGTGTTTCTATTGTTCAATGGCACGATATCTTCGTGAAATTTACTCTTATTGTATGACGTCAATATCGATCTGTGCTCTTTACCTACATGAGAGGACATATCAAACGGAATCCTTTTACAACACTGCGAACACGCCTAGAGTACATTATATTCAGAAACTTATCATATTAAAAACAGATTTGTACAGCATCACTATTATATTGATATTATATTCAAGAACGGATGACCTACCTAACCTCGTTAAACATTATAGACTTGACATCAGCCTGCTTTTAGTTTTAATTAATTTGACATGTACTGCTACTTCCTCGTAGGACATGTATCCGCTCTTGCCTGTTCAAAAGGCAACTTGCCCTACATATTCGCATATACACATGTACAGATTAGCTCACCCAGCACGTGCTGCACGCCGTTATCGCCTTGAGCAGCACGGACTGTGTGGGCTAAAATCTACCGTGTATAGATGTCGTGTATAGTCGACAAATAACGATACTTACCATTTTATATATACCACTGATGTGCACCCTCTTGTTTAATGTTTACTTTAAAAAAAAATCGAGGGCACATGTTTACGCGGCATGCAGATTGGGATTATGTTCGTCAGTTTCAGTATATTCATGCGCAATCAACGCGCGTTATGACCTAAACATGCACTATACAGATACAGACGCATGGTTAGAAGTTGCTTTATTGTTGTTGGTAAGTATTATTAAAATTATAATTGCTTATTTTGTTGCTAAAACAAACAAAAATGGTAATACAGCAGATAATATGATCATCGTGTGTTGAAACTCTGCTCCGAGTTCGACATTCGAACTTCAGCCCTGAGTTCGACGTTTTAACATCAGCCCTGAGTCTGGCATTCGAAACTCAGCTCTGAGATTGACATTCTAACCTCAACCATCAGTTCGACATTATAACCCTGAGTTTGACATTAGAACCTAAGCACTGAGCTCGACATTCGAACCTCAGCTCAGAGTTTGACATTCTAACCTCAGCCCTGAGTTTGACATTATAGCCTCAGTCATGAGTTCGATATAATTTAAGCCCTGAATTTGACATTAGAACCGCAGTCCTAAATTTGACTTTCTAACCTCAGTCCTGAGTTTGACATTCGAACATCTGCTCTGAGTTTGTCGAACCTCAGTCCTGAGTTTGACATATGAACCTCAACCCTGAGTTTGACATCGGAACGCCAGCCCTGAGTTTAACATTCTAACCTGACCTGACATTCGCACCAGGGCTGAATTCGAATGCCAAAAGTTAAGTAATACAGGTATATTATTAATTCGTTATATGCAAGTAATGTACAGAATATAAAACCAAAATATCACATTTATTACCGATCTTCCTGGATTGTATTAAGGATTATGTCCCTTTTTTTTTAAAATTCCATTGAGATTGCATTTGAAAGAAAAAAATAAACAATATAACTCCACTAATCTATTTTTAAATGCAACTTTCCGTTTATTATGTTTACACATTTATCTAGGCAGCTATACTGAATATTAATACAATCATGGTGAATGTGTATAAGGCTCATTGTAGCATGGTCACTGAACATTCTCTTTGTATTCAGCTTATATAATTCTCAAGTTCATGTGTGTATTAATTAATTCACATATTTATCAAGTTTGTATTTACTTTTACTGTTCATAGCCTAGATACATGTTTAAACACAATAAATTGAAAGCTGCATTTAAAATTATTTGAGTTCTAATTCCTTTTTATCTTCTTTTTTAAATGCAATCTCAATGGGATTACACAAAAGAGGACATGACCCTTAATTTGGGTAATAAGCGTTTTTTTCTTCTGATTCTTGAAACTTTTAAACAACATCTTTTTTAAAAACCAAAGTCTAACTGGATATAATTGCCACACAGCAATTTTGATGCGTTTATTAATAATTAAAGGGACACTTGATTTGTTTTTAAAAACTGACGTGTCCCGTGGGGCGGGGGGATATTATCCATCTGTCTGGATAAGCAGAGGCCCTATTCTTGCCCGGGAATCACACGTGGAGTGTTTAAAATAAGACTGAATGTGTGTACAATTTCATTTTTTTTATTGCTTATTTTTTTTTAAACGCGGTGTTGGATTTGACAAAACTTAGCAGAACGCATTGGTATGATGTGTAGTTGTGCATATTGCTCTTTTTTCATTTTATTAATTTTAGGTGGAGTTATGGCCCCTTGATATTTTTACTTTGAATTTCTTGTCGTCGCTGATCCTCCTAAACATCTTGTTGGATTTCGACGAAATTTGGCAGGAAGCATCAGTATGATGTCTAGTTGTGCAAATCGCTGCCTTTCTACTAGTGAGTGCCGGTATGCCGCTACCAGGACACTAGTTTCCAATGTATAAGTACTGATATCCCGTTACAAAGACATTAGTTTCTATTCTATAAGTACTGGTTTCCCGTTACCAGGTCATTAGTTTCTATTCTATAAGTACTGTTTACCCATTGCCAGTCTACTAGTGAGTGCTCGTATGCCGCTACCAGGCCACTAGTTTCCAATCTATGATATCCCATTACAAGGCCATTAGTTTCTATTCTATAAGTACTGGTTTCCCGTTGCCAGTCTA
>JAWPHD010009491.1:0-103196 GCA_037043455.1 Cyrtodaria siliqua
ATACTGTCATTTTTACCTAGCAAAATCAACAATGGTGTCATCATTTTTACCAAGCAAAATCAACTGTGGTAACATCATTTTTACCAAGCAAAATCAACTATGGTGCCATCATTTTTACCAAGCAAAATCAACTGTGGTACTGTCATTTTTACCAATTAAAATCAACAGTGGTTACATCATTTTTACCAAGCAAAATCAACTATGGTACCATAATTTTTACCCAGCAAAATCAACTATGGTGCCATCATTTGTACTAAGCAAAATCAACAGTGGTGCCATCATTTTTACCAAGCAAAATCAACAGTGGTGCCATCATTTTTACCAAGCAAAATCAACTGTGGTGTCAAAACTAATCAACTGGAATTCCTTATTTTAATTCTAAATCCTAATGCTAAGTGCTAATAATAATACAACTAAAATATATATATTAAAAAACATTGTTTGCAGTCTTAGCCTAAAGAAATATCAGGCTGCAAAAAATACAAGGAAATTACCGCAACAGTCATCTATATATATAATTATATTGCTATAACAAATGCGTAATTTCATATTTCATCCATCCATCTTTAGTCACATTTGTATCAGTACTGATATTTATTTATTTTAACAGCCATAGCTGTTTATAAGAACCATCACATAAGCCAGCTTATATTCGCACACTGTAGAGTGGTTTAACTCTATGATAGATTTGCACATAATTAATGAGAGAGAACGAGTGCTATAGCATTAATCATATGAGGTAGGTGTTTTCCTCATGTGAGATAACTCTATCTTACATAAGACGTCATGACATCACCTTGATATCACCTTATTCTAGCATTAAATCAAATGCAGTCATTGAACTTACTTAGGGTTTTATGTCTGTACTTAGTGGATAATAGGAGTCTCTGCCTCGTCCCTGGTTACAATGCTGACCCTCGGGTGAGATTTCCCTATCGCACATGGATAATCATGATGGATTCTTATAATCTTTAAAAAGTCAAATTCAGTTTTTTACAAAGATAAAATTGTTTATTTAATTTGTTTTACAATATATTAGATTTTACTAATATATAGTTCCAGCTAGACAGTATAGGATTAACTGTGTTGAAAATTTGAAGTTTGTGAAAGTATATTTTTGTAATAAGTATATTTGATGGTCGTAATATTTTTTTCAATGGCGACGTGTTTAAGAGGAGCCATTTAGATGAATTACAAAATTAAATGACTGATATACATTATACTATCGCAAAAGTCAAATTTTCATACTTGTTAACCTGTTTCTAGCGGATTTCATTGTTTTTGACAGTTTAACTGACAAACGCATTAAAATGAAACTATGACGTGAGGTTATTGACGGTTTAATGTCAGATGGCCTGATTTGCGACAGATAAATTAAAGAGTTGCAAATTCTTTGGCATCACCCAATCAGAATGCAGTTTTTTTGTCAATTGTGTTAGAATATGAGAATCACAACTGTAGATCTCTTAGATATATATACGTGTTTAAACTGTAAACCTCATTTCAGTCAAAATGTGACCAATACAACAACACCTTCAGCAAAAACTGGGTAAGTTGCTTGACAAGGGCTAAACGGTTGCACAGTCCAATAGTTTATATGTTATATTATATCGTTCATGAACTGTTAAAGTCTTTATTTTCAACCTTAACAGAGACCATACAGACTTCGTTTCCAGTATTAGTGTAGAAAATTACCATTATCACCAAATGTCCCCAGGTGTTAATTGGAAACAACTACCGTAATTTCAAACTTATGCGTCACTAAAAAGTTATGCGACCTCTTTAGCCATTGTTTACATAAATAATACCTGTACTATCAATAAATCATTATTATAAGGCCTGCATACTACCCGTTTTATGTATAAGCTCAGTGTTATTGGACACAACACAATGCAGTTCACACATGATGTATTGAAACTATTTATTTGGCATTGTTTGCAAAGTTTAATTCTATTCTTTTGATCGGATTGCGTAAGTTATAAGGCTTACGAATACTTAAATTCTTTCATTTTATGTTTTAATAAGCATATTCTGCATTTAAAGGAACACACGGCATTCTTGAAGTATTTGAAATGGGTGTCTCGACTTATATATCTATGATCATTTTTACTTTTACCCTGGTTACATTTAAATACATGTAAATCAAATTTTAAGTATTCACTACTTCTTCTTTTTATACTATAAGTTTTAATATATTATTGGTGCAATAATATCACAAATTAATAATATGCAAAAACAAACGGCTTAATACAATTCCTAAAAGTAACATTAATGATTAAACAAATGCCATTTATGTAGAAAAACTAACGGGACGCCACTAGTTTTTAAAAAATCAAGATTGCCGTGTGTCCCTTTAACATATAATTAATGGGTTGATGCACTATTTTCAAATAACATTTTAAAAGGGCTCTGAAAACCTTGAAAAAAGTTGAATGAATTCTCAAAATGCCATGAAAAATAAAGGAGATATGACATTGCAGATTTGCAAAGAAACATAAATGGAGGCGGCCATCTTGGAATGATGACATCATCGCACCTTTTTCACCATATATGGCATATTGACAAAATATCTTTTAAGGCAAAGAAAGTCACTGCAAATTGATTAAAATAAATATACAAATGTAAAATGTATACATTGTATGCTTGTTTTCATTTCATTGTTCCAAGATGGCCGACTACATTTATATTTCTTTGCAAATTTTCAATATGTCATATCTTTCAGCTTTTTTCAAGTTTTTCAGAGCCCTATTAAATAAATGTTGTTTGAAAATAGTGCATCAACCCCATAAACAGAGGTCTGTACTGTTTTTAGAAAAATAAATAATTTGTAGTCATTTGCATTCAGTTACCCTCTTACAACATCCCAACCCACCAGACCAACATCCCACCCACCGGACCAACACCATAACCTAATAGTTCCTCTTTAGTAAGATCAACATTAAAAATAATCAGGGCCAAACCTTTCTATATTATGCTACCATAGGAGATACTTATTTATGCTGGTTGAATATGTACGTGGAATACAAGATTTGATAAGGATACCGAAAAAAATAATCGTAATACCCAATTCTTTGATAATGATTTCTTTAAAAGCATCCACAGAAATATCTACCTTTCAGATGGTTTTCTTTTCATTTTCTATTTCATTATAGTTCAGAAGAAATCTGTTGATTCAAATTCGTCAATAATCCGTCTGGCATTTTACTTAATTCAGATACTAAGCCTAATTACTAAAGATATTTTGTACTTCCTTACATCGTAATCTTCTTTGATGAAATTTATCTTTTATAATATTTATTTTCACCATACTGAGCCAATGACATCATCGAAGCAGTAATGTGCATCACAGCTGTGCATGTGATATTTTCTTTACTATCACCCTGCGATTTACGATCACCCTCATGTCAGATAGTAAGAAATTGTACATTGTTGTCCATGGGCATTTTATGTGATGTATAATAAATGAGTTAAGTTCAGTTGAAATAGTTTCACGTTCACCCCTCAACCCCGTGTGGTTCCGGGGCAAAGAATAGGGCCACTGCAGATCCCGTTGGAGGGGTTGGCAGAGGGGTAGAGCCGCCCCCCCCTCCCCTAAACAATAAACGTGACCAATGTAAATGGAGTGTCTACAATAGAATTTGCAGCAACTCTGCAGTTTTGCAGGTGAGAAGGTTCTAGGCCCATTCTCCATATTTTATCTCGATGTGCATGGAGGATGAGCCTGGCATGTTAATTCCTGTTAGGCGCCATATAACCTTTCATGTGTTGGTGCACCTTAAAACCTAATTTAATTCAATTCACCCCTTGAAAAATTCTCCAGTGCCCTTATTTTTTGGTCACACTAGGTGACCTCAAATGAATTTTGTTGAATAAACTTACCCGCCAAATAACAGCAAAATTACGCTACAAAAACATGTATCAAAAGTCTATCCAGGTGTTCAGGTCATATAATAATGCTGATTAAAAGTATAGGTTTATTCTTGGGTTCTGAAAATACCTGTGATTGAAAAAATGTGTAAAAGGAATTAGGTAATATAAAAATATCTTTAAATTCGACTCTCCAGTTTTAGGAGTTTGACCTGGCTGGTTAAATTTTGTCATTTATATTGTGTCTATAAAGTTTAGATTCTAAAAGTATGTAAGGTATATATATATATATACTGACGGTCAATGAAAATGCACCATTAACCCGTTTATGCTGTAGGATTATTCGCAAACCATTTGGAATAAAACTGCTGAACCAATATTTTCTAATTTTTACGTATTGAATCTTGAACTTGTCTTACATGTTTATTGTTAGGCTTTTATGACAAGCAGTTAATGCATTACGTTGTCATTTAACATTGTTTATTATGGATATCATAAAAAGATAACTTCCACTAAATTTTAAGCTGCATTAATTTGTCTGGGAATAAATTCCAATTGGTTTTACTGGCCTTTTTATGTTTGACTTCTGACAGTATTATGCAGTGACTGTTTTTGAGAAAATGATTTCTTTGTGCGATGTACGTAACTGAAGAAACCCAGAAATTCACATGCATTTCATTACACTAAATCCAGATATACATGCCAAAAAAAAGTTTAAAATGTTGACTCGTTATATGGGTTGTATCATATTTTGCCCAAAATGCCTCAAATTCTAACTTTTAAAAGGATTTGTTTTGTGGTGCGTTTTTCTTGACCATGAGTATATTTACCTGTTAGTCAGTAGGTTTAGAAACGGTATACATATGCTGTAAAATTTGACTGTTGTTGGCAGGATAGCTACTTTAAATAACTGCTGTATATATAGCCGAGCACAATTTAAAACTGAGTCCCAGCAATGTTTCCCCATGTTTTGGTTGTCTGTGGCACATGTGAAAATGGTTCGGGTACCAGTATTAGTAGTGATACATGTAGTTGAACCTGTGAAAAACTGTATTTTATTATACCATTATAATTATACCATTTTATTTCTGTCTGAAATTCATGAATTATAATCGTGGTTTTAAAAATGTCCGACACTGAATTTCCTCCATTATTCCTGCAGTTATGTCTTTCATTCTTGTTTTTTAAATTTTGTAATTGCCTCTGGTAGTCAGTAATTTTATTATAATAGCCTTAAATTTGTGAAAAAGTTTACACACAACTCTAAGAAAACTCTCAAAGAAATAATAATAGTAATAATTAGTAATGCTCTCACCTAAGCATATTTGGTTTAAATACCTTACTTATAATACAAATGTTACAGACAACAATAAATGGACTGGAACCAAAGCAAAATGGTTATAGATATCCTTCCCATAAATATAAAATACTAGGTTTATGAAAGCTGTGATTTTTTTGTAGAAGTCAGTTTGCCAAAAAAAATACAAAAGTACTTATTTGACATCATGTTTTTAAAAAGACAGTTCCCTTATAGAGATCTCATATATGTTCAGTTATAATGAACACAAATGTTGTGTTATTTAATCCATACCATAACCTAAGATTTTATCATACCCCCGCTTTCACAATTTAGTGAAGATATAGGAATCATGTTGGTAGTAACATTCTGTCACGTCGCGCAATTTTTGCCGCATCGCATCCCATCGTATAACACGTTCGTTATTACTTGCATTTATTTTCTTGCATTTATCAAACAGTTTTGAAAAATAGGTACGTTGTTTCCAAACTTCATATGAACATAACAACTGATAGCCTTATGTCTCTCTATATCACCCGTTGTTGATTGCCTAATTTATTACAGAATTATGGCCCTTTGTTTGACTTAGAATTAAGCAGGGGTATTCATCACCTGCAGTAATAGTCCTTATTTTTAATTATCTCTTTGAAGTTTATTGTTGTCATACTCATCGTTGTAAAATAAATTACAGATCAAACTCGACCACTTCTGCCACATCTGGAAATAAGTCAAGGTTTACAAAAATCAAGACACCGCCAGACCCATTTTGTCAATGTCTCTTAATATGTATGGAAGAACACCATGTACACTGACGAGATATGAAAACGCAACAACGGGTTTGTAGGAGTATTTAGAGAAAATAATTACATAACATTCATAAATGGGGTATCAAATTAATCAGTGACTCTTCAACAATGCATGTGTAAAAACAAAATGATGATTCCACCAACCGATATTACGTAATCACTGTTTATTCCACATCAGTCAGTTTAAATGGTCAGTACCGGGTATGGCCTCCATTTCTCCTGATCACTTCCTGAAGCCGTGAACGCATTGAACGACAAAGATTCCTATAAACTCGACGTGTAATGCGTCCCCACTCATAAATCAGTGCATTTGTTAACTCCTGGACGTTTCTTTGAGGGTTAGGACGTTGACGCACCCGACGTCCTAACTCATCCCAGAGATGCTCTATAGGGTTACAGTCAGGTGATAAAGCCGGCCACGGCAACACAGGAATGTTGTTATTGTTCAGTACGTTCATTGTCAGCCTGGCTCGATGCGGTGGGGCGTTATCTTGCATGAACGTATGTCCGTTACGTTGCTGGAATATCGGCAGGACCACGGGCGTGATAATCTGATTGATATAGCTTTGTGCGTTCAAATTGCCATTGCAAATGACTAGCTGTGACTTAAAATCACTCTTGATAGCGCCCCAGACCATAACGCTGCCACCACCGTAACGTTCATGCTCCACAATACAATTATCTGCAAAACGTTCATTACGTCGACGGTACACGCGTACTCTGCCATCTGCATTGAATAAATTGAATCTAGATTCATTTGAAAACAAAACCATATTCCAGTTCACATTATTAATGTTTGCACGTGCCCATTGCAGTCGTTGACGTCGATGATGTACGGTAAGTACGGGAACTTTAGCTGGCCCCCGGCACCTTATTCCGTAATCACGCAATCGTTTAGCCACTGTGTTTCGATTGATAGGGCGACCCCTTGTCCCAACGACTATATTCGCAGTTGATGTCGCCGTAAGTTTACGATTACGTAGATGACGTTGACGAATGTAAACGTCCTGACGTGGCGTCGTAACTGGCATCGCCCCAGGTCGAGGACGGTCCGACATGGTACCGGTAAGATTGTATCGCTGAAGCAACCGCGAAATTGTCGATCGGTTGACGTTAAAACGTCTAGCGACTTCCGTTTGCGTAATTCCAATTTCCAAAAGTCCCAAAATCCGATTTCGGTCTGCGTTATTTAACCGTGGCATCTCTCGAATTTAAAATTATCCCACAATTTATTGAAATTATGATTTGTAGGTGTGTTACACATGTACTGAAATAAAATTTCAATCGATTTGACCACATGGTAAATGTGCACGGGACGCACGAGGAAAACGAAGCGGACCCAGCTATTGTGATTTTACGGTATAATGGGCTGATTAAATTCAGTCAAAATGGATCAAGTGTATCGAGCTATGTATGTGTTCAAAATTTTAAGGCTATGCCATTCTTAATGAAAAATATATTTAGACATTTGTTTGTTGCGTTTTCATATCTCGTCAGTGTATTAGCTATTGGCAAAATGTTCATTAATTTATCATATCTTATCTGTTGACACTATGTATCATTTGTTGACAACATATATCATGTAATGACATTGTGTATCTTTTGACAATGTGTATCATATGTTAACATTGATAATTATTATCATATGATGACATAAGGTATCCTATGTCGACATAGTGTATCATCTGTTGACATTATATATCATCTGTTGACATATTGTATCATGTGTTGACAAAGTTTATCATGTGTTGCCATCATGTACCATCTATTGACATAGTGTATCATGTGTTGACAAAGTGTTTCATGTGTTGCCATAATGCACCATCTATTGACATAGTGTATCATGTGTTGACAAAGTGTTTTATGTGTTGCCACGATGCACCATCTTTTGACATAGTGTATCATGTGTTGACAAAGTGTTTCATGTGTTGCCATGATGCACCATCTTTTGACATATTGTATCATGTGTTGACAAAGTGTTTCATGTGTTGCCATGATGCACCATCTTTTGACATAGTGTATCATGTGTTGACAAAGTGTTTCATGTGTTGCCATGATGCACCATCTTTTGACATAGTGTATCATGTGTTGACAAAGTGTTTCATGTTTGCCAGCATGTACCATCTATTGACATAGTGTATCATGTGTTGACATTATTTATTATCTGTTGTCAGCATGATTTGTCTGTTGTCATAGAATATCATGTGTTTACATTATGTACCATGTGTTGTCAAAATTTATCATGTGTTCATAAAATGTACCATCTGTTGATGGCATGTATCATCTGTTGTCATAGTGTATCATGTGTTGACATTATGTACCATCTGTTGACAGCATGTATCTGTTGTCATAGTGTATCATGTGTTACCATTATGTATTATCTGTTGACAGCATGTATCTGTTGTCATAGTGTATCATGTGTTACCATTATGTACCATCTGTTGACAGCATGTATCTGTTGTCATAGTGTATCATGTGTTACCATTATGTACCATCTGTTGACAGCATGTATCTGTTGTCATAGTGTATCATGTGTTGCCATTATGTATTATCTGTTGTCATAGTGTATCATGTGTTACCATTATGTATTATCTGTTGTCATAGTGTATCATGTGTTACCATTATGTATTATCTGTTGTCATAGTGTATCATGTGTTACCATTATGTACCATCTGTTGACAGCATGTATCTGTTGTCGTAGTGTATCATGTGTTGACATTATGTACCATCTGTTGACAGCATGTATCTGTTGTCATAGTGTATCATGTGTTACCAGTATGTACCATCTGTTGACAGCATGTATCTGTTGTCATAGTGTATCATGTGTTACCATTATGTACCATCTGTTGACAGCATGTATCTGTTGTCATAGTGTATCATGTGTTACCATTATGTACCATCTGTTGACAGCATGTATCTGTTGTCATAGTGTATCATGTGTTGCCATTATGTATTATCTGTTGTCATAGTGTATCATGTGTTGCCATTATGTATTATCTGTTGGCATCATGAGTCATCTGTGTCTCATCTGTTGACATTAATATCATGTTGGCATCTGTTGACATAATAATAATAGTTATCTGCCAACAACATTTGTTATCTGACAACAACATTTGTTGTCTGTCAACAATATTTATAATCTGTTGACACTATGTATCATCTGTTGACAACATTCATCATCTGTCGACATAATGTATCAAATGTTGATAGTAGCTTATCTACTGACATATTTTACCACCTGTTGACAGAATGTACCAACTGTTGACATAGTGTATCATGTGTTGACAATATGTATCATCTGATGACAGCATGTATTATCTGTTGACATGTTGTATACTATATTGAAAATATGTATTATTTGTTTTCTCATTTGTCTCTTGTGACATTGTTTGACATCATGTAAAATATATGAACTTTTTTTTTTGACATTGTTTGACAACAGGTATCATTTGTTGAAATCTTATGTGACATCATTCAACATCATAAATCCGTGTTGGCAAAATGTATTATTCGTCGACATCTTATGTGAGATTGTTTGACATCTTGTTTACTATGTTGGCAATATTTGTCATTTGTTGACATCTCCAGCAAAATACATTCCTAAAAGAAGCTTTATGCAAACAGGCAAACACAATTACAACCATTAAATATAAAACTAAAAAACAACCGTGTCTGTTGCAAGTGAAATCACTAAAAATCTATTTATATATATATTTTTTTTATAACTTTGTAATGTTTTATGTCTGTTTTGTGTTTGTTCAGTGTTCAGTTGTATTTTTAGTTCTCAGAATGTGACACCTAGCAACCAAACATCATCTGGGACAACAAACAGTAGAGCAAGGTAGGTAACTCTCTAACTGCTAACTAAGAGCACAGTTATGGTTCTTGTTAGATTGAATTTGGTAAAAATTTGGGGTACTGTCACTTTTGTAAGATGTTTTACTGTTTATGTTGTCGTTACTGTTTTATACACAAAGTAGTAGTGGTAATACTTTCAGCTTTTGGTGTTAGATATATTTTTGACTGCATATATCCCTTAAGCAGTAATTACCCTATCAAAATATTGTAATTTTGTATTTCCCAATATTATAGCTGTCCCTGATAAATTTTGTTGTAGTAAAAAGTATGTTTTATTTCTTTTTATACATGCATTTTGAGTCATACAATCTTACCTCGTGCGGTTGTTTTATATATAAACTACACGGCCTTTTCTGGCAAAGGGGTACAGTTCAGTTCCTTCACATTCATATTCATGTAGTCATTTTTTGTCATGTTCATTGTTCCATGTGGTTCCAGGGCAAGACTATGCCACTGCTTATCCAGGCAGAGGGGTAAAAGACCTCTGAATTCATGTTGATTTTGTCATATTTTGTCGTTCATTTGAAGGTTCTCATCATGACCCCTGTATTGTTCAGGTGCTGCTTGATTGGTGGCAAAACAATGATCATGGCTCCATTGAAAATGGAGTGTTTACTGCAGACTTGCAGCAACTCTGCAGTTCTGCAGGTGAGAAGGCTCTAGGCCTATTATGCATTTTTTTAATTTTGATGTAAATGGAGTGTAGAGCCCAGAATGTTCATTCCTGTTCAGGTTGGCGCTGTATGATCTTTTGTGTTCAGTGTGTCGTAAAACCCAGTTCAACTTACCTGAAAATATTATAAACCTTAAATTTGATCAGTTAAAAATCAACTTTGTTATATATTGCAGCAATATTCCTAAAAATACTACAACACTTCAGCCAACACCCCGAGCAAAGTGAGTGAAACGTGTAAATGTGTATAGCGGTAGATGAGAACTGGATGGTTTTTGTATTCATAACTTTCACATCTGGCATTTGTAACTTTTTTCCAAGATGTTGAGATTTTTTGAGTTTCACATCCTGGCATTTGTAACTTATTTCCAAGATGTTGAGGATTTTCCCTTGGTGAAATCAAAGTGTGTTACATGGACTTACTCCTCTGAGTATCTATACTAAAAAATCTAAATATTTTACTATTATTTAAATGCAGTGTAACCACATAGGTGTTTTGAAATAAGGCAACACAAAAGAAGGTACGTAACTACAGTACACTAAAGATTAAGCTTTCCATATAATTCTCATTGAGCAATAACAATAAACACTGAGTCCACCACATACCCAAATGTAAAGGTGTGTCCTTTTATTGATCACTGATTGGTCAAATTATTTTAATGATGTCATGGGAAAGTTATGAATTGTATCTTTAAATATACTTTGATATACATGTATATAACTGTCTTAATCTTATAACCTCTGTTTTTGCCCTTAGCAATTGTCATTTCCCCATGATTTCAGAGTAGATGATTCTAGATTTCTATGTAACCTCTTTCTGTCTCTGAGAGCATCTCTGGGAGCATCTCTAAATAACATTATTAAAGAAACTAACCTGCCAAATAATGGTAAAACTAAACTACAAAACCATTTAACAAAACTCGATCCAGGTGTTCAGGTCATATACTAATGTGTATGTGCCAATAAAAAGTATAGGTTTCTTAAAATACCTATTATTGAATATGTATAAAAATGAATTATGCATTGGTTACCTCAATTAATTTGATGATCAAGTTTTGGGGTTTGGCCTGGCTGGATAAAGTCGTGAAATATATTGTGTCTATAGAGTTTGTGTTCTCAAAGTATGTAAGTTATATATGTATCAAGTAACTAACGGTGAGGGAGTATATTACAGCCATAATGTATTTCTCATATTACGCTAGTTAAATAAACATGCAAATGAAGTCGAATCATCGTTCCGTCTTTTCTGTTAAGTTCGGTGTTAGGGAATTGCCTCGTCAATTTCCGTGACTGTTTAAAATATCGGATTACAGAAATCAACAACGTAGTTTCATTGTTCGGTGGGGTACAGAGAAGACCGAGTTAATATACCACGTCATCATACAAACATACAATGTCATCAACCTAAAACATTATACATAGGAAGCTACAAGGGAGCTACATTAAAAAAATCGTACTTGTGAGGCTTTTTTGGAGTTATGTGATAAATTGAATCTCACGTTTGTTCCTATTTAATATTGAATTTATTAACCTTTAAACACAACTATAATTATAGCCTATGGTGCCCATTGTAACCCCAGATCAGCCTGAGAGTTACTCATAGTTTACAATGTCTGGCTGCTGATCAGTCATTTCCCCAAAACATCCCTTTGTCACATAAATGGAATGATCTTAATTCAAAGAAAGAACAGTCCATTATATATATGTAGCGGGTTATGGGTTAAACGAGTTGGATAAAATTGATATGGTGCTCGACAAAGTCTCACATCATATAATTTTATCCAACTCGTTTAATAAATTCATTTTTAAACAGGCACTTATGTAAGATCCTCTATGTATACCTTGTCATCGGTAGGTTTAGAAACTGTATACATCACAGCTGTTGTAAAATTTGCCTGCAGATGGCAGGATAGGGACTTTAATTGTTGATGCTGCATTTAACAACAATTCAGTCAATCATATTACATCTGTTTTTATCTGGAATGTTTGTTTATAGTCCCATAGCCATGATTTTCATTCTGATTGGCACATTTAACCCTTAACCCACTAAGCATGACTATAATAGCCTTTGCGTCTATTGTAAACCCAGATCAGCCTTCGAGTATCTTACTCATAGGCTGATCAGGGTTTACAATGTATGGCTGCTGATCAGTCATTTTCACCAAAACACCCCTTTGTCACATAAATGGAATGGTCTTAATTCAAAGGAAGAACAGTCCATTATATATATATGGTATGTAGCGGGTTAAGGGTTAAATAGCCAACCAAATCCTCTGTTAGCAAATAGCATGTATAGTTTTGAAACACCCATTTATTTGCATGATGGTATTCTGTATGTGAAAGTACCGTTATAAAAACTGTATTTTTATTTTCAGTAGTTCATTTTTCATCTTTTTCCTTAAAAATGACATTATAAATCTGAAAGTTTAAAAAGATTGCTGAGCACACCAAGGGGTAACACGAAAAGTGTTCAAAACAAATATATTTATATTTAAATATATGCTATAATCATCCAATTAATGTATATACTGTATTTCCCCTAATAATAACGCCTCTGCTAATAGATTTTTTTAGAAATCTGACCTTCATAGAAAATCCAAAAGTCCAAAGATTCTTCAAAATTCAATAAATTGTAAAATAAAAACAACTTAGATTTAGGGTGAATGACATCTGAGGCTCAGCATACACACTATAATGGTAAAAAAGTGGCTGAGAGGAACTATAGAACCTCTGCTAGTAAGCCTACAGGGGCGAACAGTGGCTGAGAGGAACTATAGCACCTCTGCTAGTGAGCCTACAGGGGCGAACAGTGGCTGAGAGGAACTATAGAACCTCTGCTAGTGAGCCTACAGGGGCGAACAGTGGCTGAGAGGAACTATAGCACCTCTGCTAGTGAGCCTACAGGGGCGAACAGTGGCTGAGAGGAACTATAGCACCTCTGCTAGTGAGCCTACAGGGGCGAACAGTGGCTGAGAGGAACTATAGCACCTCTGCTAGTAAGCCTACAGGGGCGAACAGTGGCTGAGAGGAACTATAGCACCTCTGCTAGTGAGCCTACAGGGGCGAACAGTGGCTGAGAGGAACTATAGCACCTCTGCTAGTAAGCCTACAGGGGCGAACAGTGGCTGAGAGGAACTATAGCACCTCTGCTAGTGAGCCTACAGGGGCGAACAGTGGCTGAGAGGAACTATAGCACCTCTGCTAGTGAGCCTACAGGGGCGAACAGTGGCTGAGAGGAACTATAGCACCTCTGCTAGTAAGCCTACAGGGGCGAACAGTGGCTGAGAGGAACTATAGCACCTCTGCTAGTGAGCCTACAGGGGCGAACAGTGGCTGAGAGGAACTATAGCACCTCTGCTAGTGAGCCTACAGGGGCGAACAGTGGCTGAGAGGAACTATAGCACCTCTGCTAGTGAGCCTACAGGGGCGAACAGTGGCTGAGAGGAACTATAGCACCTCTGCTAGTGAGCCTACAGGGGCGAACATATTAAAATGTTGAATTTGCAATCCGGCATTCTCACCACTGTTGATGCTTCACTTGTTATCTTATACATGTATCCTGTTTGAAAGCCTCGTTCAGCAAGCTCTGTATCAACCCACGTAATACGCAGCTTATGAATGTCCTGATGAGAGTTCAATACATTTATTTAATTAAGTGCAATTTCGATACTACGATTCGGTTAATTTCCTGCTGGGGATGCTGTAATTTACATCTTTCAATCCTCAAATTTGTATTTCCCGATTTCTTACAGTAGATTAATTTTATTATTGTTTCTTATTTATCAGGTTTGAATTATCTTAATTATTTTGTTGTCATCAAGGACGTCGGCCTTACTGACTATATGGTTATAATGGAGTTACTGTCCGCCTGATTTGTCTAATTAAAAAAGAAGGGTACGTCGGAACAAAATATCCTACCCCCTGAAACTATTATAGGAATAAGTTTATGAGAAAATAATTGGGTTTACACGTCACACACTGATATTTGATATCAAATAGAATGATAAAGTGCCTTTATTAACAGAGCAACAAAATCAGTTGCCAGGAATGGTTCAATATCTGCACGTTCGGCTGAAAAACAACACCTCCTCAATGTCATTAAAAAACACCAAGCTAGGCAACAACACATTGTTGTTTCATTTGTTTAAAAACTACTATGTTTGGTTATTATGTAATAGATAGAGCATGGTCTCATGGCGTTGGTTGATTTAAACATCAAGATGGGCGTCTTCCGATAACTGGTAGTTAGAGTACACCAGTCATTTTGACAGGTGTTATTTTTCAATTAAATGATTTACAACTGTGCAAATACAAAAGATATGTCAGCGACCATGCTAGAATCAGTGCTTATTATACATGATACATTAAGCTATGGCAGGTTTTTTAAATCTTCGAAGCTATGAGTAGACAATAATCAATTGAATTGAATCGAATTGAAAGTTGTTTAATGGCTCATCAGCACAGTATAGGTTATTTAGAGCTGCCCCAGAGAGAGGGGAAGGATACATCGGAATCCGGGAACCGTACCCTACTCTTATTATCAAATAGATTCCTATGGTTCTTTAACGTGCTTGGAGGATAGACTGATAAACGTGACCGCCCGGTTTACGTCCCCATCCAACGAATGAGGCTAAGGGTGAGTGTCTTGCCCAAGAACACACCGACGAAACTCAGTGGCACCACGGAGGATTGAACCCGACATCGATGTCAGTACCATGATATTCTTTCTTACACACTTAATATTTAATTAAATTAATGTCGTTAACATTGGGAGACACATGTCCTAGCGGAGAGAGGATGTGACCTATATTTAAATTTCAGTCACGGGAGCAAGTACTGGCTATAATGTGTCCGGTCCTTGAGAGAATGTACCGCGTTGATAATCATAAAGGCGAAAAATAGAGGACATCGATGAGTTAAAATTTCACGGTTAAATGATAATTCATTAGGAGTTATGTATATATAAAATCAAATATTATATATTTGTTCATGTTAAAGACAAACATGCAAAATACTCTATAGGTGACGGGTTTCTAGTTGACCTTAGCAGTATGAAAATTACTGCACAGTTCAACATTACTGCACATTAGAAATGTCGATTAAACTCAGCGTCGGTCAAAATAATCAATGTACACACGTCATGGAGATTTTTTTTATAAAAATGATAAATACATATGACTTGTATATTCACACGATGAACCATTCAGAGTAATACATAGTCACAAACTACTTTCTGTTTACTATCAGTCACGCTGGAGTACTTCGGTGAATATAATTATGTAATGAGGCAAACTGACCAATAGTATTGCAAGATTCAACTACAGTGTTGTGACAACAATTTCAAAATCTAAAATTGTTTGCTTTTTTCCCCCATCTTCTATTTCAGTATAATTGCATTTAATTATATTAGAGTTTTTCCATATCTAAGCAACATCGCGTCAGAGTCAGTATCATCAGTTAACATAAGCAAAGGATGTAAATTGACCAAGGACATGAATAGAGTCTCCTGTAACTTTCCTTTTATGTTTAGACTTGATTTGTTTTGAGATCATATTCCATGTTTCTTCAGATTGCTGTTAAGAAACTATTTTCGACTATAGCAGGAAATTGTCTTATCTTGACATTCTAAAGTTTCTGGCAATTTATTTAACAAAAACCTCAATTCATGCATGATTGGCAATATGCAGTATCAATGGTGTCATATGTTTTTAGATTTATATGCAATGGAATTTCATGATGCACGATTAAAAAAAATATCAACAAATATTTCACAAATGAAAATGCTAAAAATATATATTATATATTCTGTGATGAATTATAGAAATTTCCCAGACTGAGATAATCTGTAACATATCCCTTCCTCTACTGTGCTATCTCGCCTAGTGTGCAAGATAGCACAGTAGCCAAATGTTATGAACTAAACGATAGACTTCACGATATTACGTCACGATATTACGTCACGAATTGACGTCATGATATTACTCCGCGCTGTCGCCAAAGGAGTGACAGAAGAAGGAATACTTGTGTCAAAAGACGATTGGAAAGAAATTCATCACAGAATATATATTATATAGTTTAATTAACATTTTGTCGTGATACGGAAAATAATTCACTTGTGAGAAATATTCTTGCGATATAGAAACTCGTGCGAAAATGCACTCGTTTCCATATCGCAAAAATCTTTCTCACTCGGAAATTATTTCCCGTATCACTTCAACAATGTTAATTAAACTCTATGTAATAAAACATTTAAAGACTTTTGTTTGAAATACCAAAACAATATCGGATTTTATTCCCTCGATCAATCGGGAAGTGCAAACATGATAAACAAACTCAATTTCGCACTGTTTTCGTTATTAAATTTTCACCCTTATTCCAGGAAAATATCTGCAATAACAAATATCTCCAATAACAAATCTTTTTCATTTGTAGACCAAAAAAATCACCAGTAATTGCAACAATTGCTGCCATTGTCATCATACATTACCAATTATCAAACTTCAGTGAGAATCATGTCCATTTCAAACTTGACACATGTTAATAAATAATATGACCTGTCATTTTGGGATATTATTTCTGATAATTACAACATTAATTTGTATTCAGAGAGACCTTTAATTATTATTGCTCGTTTTCTTTTTCTGAAAAAAATATAATTATTTAGTAAGAAGATATTTATTTTAAGAGGCACATGACCTGTCATTTTGGGATATTATTTCTGATAATTACAACATTAATTTTGTATTCTGAGAAACCTTTAATTATAATTGCTCATATCTTTTTCTGAAAAAAAAACATATTTAGTAAGAAGATATTTATCTTAGAGACACGTAGCATTCTGTTAGTTTTACTTTAAACTTGCGTGTCAAAAATGATTACTTACAAACTACTTTAATAGTTCAAGCAAATTATGTTTGCATATAACTTATTGCTGATTGGAAAAATTACATTTTAAACTAAGGTAGAATAACAAACTCCAAATTTAAAATAAAGTCAAAATGGTACTGGATTAATAAATCGAGGTGCTAATTTTAATACTTGATACTTGCGTCCCTTTAAAAGAAATAGAAATATAGTAGTCATACTTGTATAAAAGCTTGTAGCCTTAGTGTATGTGATATCTTACTTCAGCAGAGTTATGGCCCTTTAAAGGTTTTAATACACAATCTTTGTCCAGACTAGTTCTCCTGAACCCCTGGCTGGATTTCAATGAAACTTGGCAAGGAAGATCAGTATCAAGCCTAGATGTGCGTTCCAATGCCTTGTTCCGTTCGAATGATTTTTGGTGGAGTTATGGCCCTTTAAAGGTTTAATACACAAATATTGTCCAGACTAGTTCTCCTGATCCCCTGGCCGGATTTCAATGAAACTTGGCAAGGAAGATCAGTATCAAGCCTAGTTGTGCATTTCATTGCCTTGTTCCGTTCGAATGATTTTTGGAGGAGTTATGGTCCTTTAAAAGTTTTAATACACTAACTTTGTCCCGAACAGTTCTCCTGTTCCCCTGGCCGGATTTAAACGAATCTTGGCGGGGATGATGAGTACCAAGCCTAGTTGCGCATATCATCGCCGTGTTCCAGTTGAATGAATTTTGGCAGTTATGACCCTTTAAAGGTTTTAATACACTAACTTTGTACAGTCTCGTTCTCCTGAACCTCTGGCCAGATTTCAGCGAAACATGGCAGGGATGATCAGTACCAAGCCTTGTTGTGCATCTCATCACCATGTTCCTGTTGAATGATTTTTGACAGAGTTATGGCCCCTTATACACAAACATTAACTTTAGCCATTAGAGTGTCCACAGGCCCTCTTGGGCTTCTTGTTCTACATAAATTGCATTTGTTTAATCATTAATATTAATTATAAGAATTGTATAAAGCAAATTGTTTTTGCATGTTACTAACTGTTGATTTCATTTCACCAATAATATAATCAAACCTATAGAATACTTACGAAGAAAAGTTGGAAACTCAAAATTGTATTTAAATATATACAAGCAGATTTAAAGTCAAAACGATACTGGAATAAAAATCGAGAGACTAATGCTTGATAACGACTTCGAGATGCCGTGTGTCCCTTTAACACTTTTGATCTCTACTGCTCCTTAATTACAATGTTTCCACTAATAGTAGTACCTGGGGTGCTATATATATATGCAAAATGCCAAAAAAACACAATTATTATATAAAAAGTTGGGTGGGTTGGGGGTGGAAGGGGTGCTTCTATTAAGGGAGGCACTACTATTAAGGGAAATACGGTACTTCACAAAACTTCAAATGAACTGGTCTAGTTGGTCAGTTATAAAATTCAAGTTGGAATATCCAAGATGACAATCACAGCTAAAACTTAAATTTCAAAGAAGGATTTTATGGTGATTACTTCTCAAAAACTTTAAGTGGTATTAATTGGAACCTAACCAAAATGAATGAATTTATTTTGATTCAACATCAAACAATAGTTACAAATTTCCGAGATGTTGAGATATTTAGTAGGTGAAAATAAAGGGGCTTACTCGGACTTTATCCTCACTCTCTATATGAAAAAATTAACTCTTAAACCAAAATTTAAATCTGATGTATCCATACTGGTGTTTTAAAATCAGACAGCACCAAAAGAAGATACATAGCTGTACTAAAAAACACAAAGCTTTTAATATAATTATCTCTACAAATTAGTTTAATAAAGAGCTAAAGTCAGTTGAGCATCAATGATAAACACCAAGTTTACCCCGTACCAGAATGTGGAGGTGTTTTATTTTATTGATCACTGATTGGTGAAATTATTTTGATGATGTCTTGTGGAAGTTACGAATTTAATTTATGGCAGTTTTAGAAGGTGAAAAATCAAGTTGCTTGTGAGCCTTATGCTTGTAGATTTGCAATCTAGACAGTTATATTTGTCTTGCTAGTCATATTAGTGTGACTATAATACAAGTTTAAACCTTAACCCACTAAGCATGACTATAATAGCCTTTGCGTCCATTGTAAACCCAGATCAGCCTGCGAGTAACTCGTCACATAAATGGTATGGTCTTAATTCAAAGAAAGAACAGTCCATTATATATATGTAGTGGGTTAAGGGCTAAACCTTGTTAATAACCATCTTAATATATTCTGTATTGTATTAGTCAAATATGAATTATGAAGATTTTTGTAGCGTTTTTTGTATTGACTAATAAACTGTTTTCAGGTATACATTTACTATAGGGAGCGACAGTGTTTGCCTCGTAACCAAACGTGTGCATTTTCATGATTCTTCCATGCAGAAAATTGTGCTTGTGACCTTGTCAGCAAGTCACTTTCTTCCACTGAGTTTTTTATGGAATGGGAAAGTTAATTGTACTATTGGTCTGCCATCTTTAAAAAAAGAGAAAAGAAGATGGATGGGGTATGGTCAAGCAAAATGTTCAACCAGATGCATATGTTAGGCATGAGCATTATGTCAACCTAGCATAGCACATGGCAGTAGATCAACACTGTTAATGGGGACTTAATATCAGAAGGAATACATATATGGCAAACATTGTGCCCTTTATATTCGAAAAGTTAGGTACAATTTTACATAAAGATGTTTTGTTCTTTACATGAATTAAATTGGTCCATTTCTAAATAAAATAAGACAGAAACTGGAGTCTCCTCCAACTGGAGTCTTTCCTCCAACTTGAGTCTTTCCAACTGAAGTATTTCCTCCAAATGGAGTCTTTCCTCCAACTGGAGTCTCTCCTCCAACCGGAGTCTTTCCAACTGGAGTCTTTCCTCCAACTGGAGCCTTTCCAACAGGAGTCTTTTCTCCAACCAGAGTCTTTCCTCAAACCGGAGTCTTTCCTCCAACTGGAGTCTTTTCTGCATCCGGAGTCTTTCCAACTGGAGTCTTTCCTCCAACTGGAGTCTTTCCTCCAATGGATAGTAGAAGTAGGGTTCCGGATTATTGTGCATTTCCTCCTTCTCTCTGGTTGTGGTTCTTAGTTACCTAATTGCCAACGTGTTGATGAGCCATTAAACAACAAATTTTTAATATGCAAATTGAGTAATTTTTAAAATATTAATGTTTCAATTAATTTAGATAACAAGTTGCAAGGTGTTTTCAGCTCTACTGATCAGAGATCAGCAGAGCTTATGCCGTGGTGCGGCGTCCGTCCGTCTGTCCGTCTGTCCGTCTGTCTGTCCGTAAACTTTTATTTGTAGCGACTTCACAGCTGAAACTACTGGATGGATATTCATGAAACTTTACAGAAATGTTGCCCATAAAGTCTAGTTGATCCTAGCAAAAATTCATGTTGATGTGAAATCCAAGATGGCCGCCAAAGCTAAAAATAGAGTTTTAAAATACAAGTTTGTAGCGACTTCTTCTTGAAAACTATAAGTGATATTGATATGGGACTTTTTCTAAAATGATCAGCATGACATGATGTTGATCCTAGTCAAAAATCGTTTTGATTCAACGTTAAACATGGCTGCCAGCGGCCATCTTTGTTTACATAGAGTTATATAGTAAAAACTTGTAGCGACTACTTCTCTGAAACTACTTGGCGGATTGTCATGAAACTTTACAGGAATGTTGCTCTTGATGTCTAATTGATCCTAGAAAAATTTCAGGTCGGCCGGAAATTCAAGATGGCCGTCACAGCTAAAAATAGATTTTTAAAAAATAAGTTTGTAGCGACTACTTCTTGAAAACTATAAGTGATATTGATATGGGACTTTTTCTAAAATGATCAGCATTACATGATGTTGATCCTAGTCAAAAATCGTTTTGATTCAACGTTAAACATGGCTGCCAGCGGCCATCTTTGTTTACATAGAGTTATATAGTAAAAACTTGTAGCGACTACTCCTCTGAAACTACTTGGCGGATTGTCATGAAACTTTACAGGAATGTTGCTCTTGATGTCTAATTGATCCTATCAAAATTTCAGGTCGGCCGGAAATTCAAGATGGCCGTCACGGCTAAAAATAGATTTTTAAAAAATAAGTTTGTAGCGACTACTTCTTGAAAACTATAAGTGATATTGATATGGGACTTTTTCTAAAATGATCAGCATGACATGATGTAGATCCTTGTGGAAAATTATTTTGATTCGACGTTAAACATGGCTGCCAGTGGCCATCTTTGGTTACATAGAGTTATATAGTAAAAACTTGTAGCGACTACTTCTCTGAAACTACTTGACGGATGTTCATGAAACTTCACAGGAATGTTGCTCTTGATGTCTAGTTGATCCTAGAAAAATTTCAGGTCGGCCGGAAATTCAAGATGGCCGCCACAGCTAAAAATAGATTTAAAATAAATAAATTTGTAGCGACTACTTCTTCAAAACAATAAGAGATATTGATATGGGACTTTTTCTAAAATGATCAGTATGACATGATGTTGGTCCTTGTCGAAAATCGTTTTGTTTTGACCTTAAACATGGCTGCTTTGTTTACATAGAGTTATATAATGAAAACTTGTAGCGACTACTTCTTTGAAACTACCTGACGGATTTTCATGAAACTTTACAGGAATGTTGCTCTTAATGTCTTATTGATCTTAGCAAAATTTCAGGTCAGCCTGAAATTCAAGATGGCCGCCACGGTTAAAAATAGATTTTCAAAAAACAAGTCTGTAGCGACTACTTCCTGAAATCAAAATCAATCAGTAGAGCTTCAAGGTCATTGACCTCTTGTTTTTGTTGTTTTTTTTGTAATTTCTATTTTAGAGTAAATGGTAACTATAGATGTGTAAATGCCTTACGCAGGATCACATCTTTGTAACAGGCTGAGCATATTAACCACATCTAGAGTGTGTTACAGGCTGAGCATATTAACCACATCTGTGTTACAGGCTGAGCATATTAACTTATTTGCTACTATTTTAAATGAAGCAGTTAAAGAACAATGAAATTCAAGTTCCATATTTAACAATCAAACAGGGATATTAATGTTAGAGACTGAAGAAATATGATATACAGTCAAAACCTGTAATTAGAGACCACAAAGGAAAGAGCAAAATTACTCTGAACACAAGTAAGAGATATATTATGGTCTCATCGACTAGGTTGATTTAAACATCGAGATGGGTATAGCCCATCGAGGCGTTTAAACCAACCAATGATATGAGACCATACTCTATTTGTTTTGTAGCATATTCATTTCAGCAGTCTGCCATACCCTTAACTTCCAATAATAGTAATTAGAGTACACCATTTATTCTGACAGGTGTTATTTTCAATTAAACGATTTATGCCTGTGCAAATACAAAAGGAATTTCAGTGACCATGCTATAAGTGGTCTGTTTTATATATATAGGTGAACTTGAATTAAAACGATGCATATGGGAACTGATTTTTTTTTATATTTCTCCATTTAAGTGGTCCCTTAATACAGGTGGTCTTTAGAGCAGGTTTGACATATATTGTTCTATTTTACAGTGACGGTGACTGGGACTTCTACTGGTGTGACAGGGAATGGCTGCACGCCAACTACGACACCATGTTCCTGCAGGAACATCAGAAGATTTTGCACTTCAGAAACCATTATGAGGTGTGGTAATCACATTCAAACCTTTTGTTTGCTAATATTTCCACCAGAAACAATAATGGCTGAAAAAAAGAGTGAATTATAGTCAGGTGAATACAGTAAACCCAGTTTCAGAGGGCACGGGCTTATATAGGTTTCACTTTGTCGCATAAACATCCATGTTCCGTCACATTGTGTTTTTACAGAAAGCTAATATCTCAGAAACCCCTTGGCAGATTTCAGTGTAACTTCTCACATGTAATCTTTTGTCAGTAGGTAACAAGCTACTTGCAAGTTACACAACTCTAAAACTCATTTTCGTACTAAAGAAAATTGTGTAAAACAAATGTGAATATAAACTGCAATGTTCTTAAACAACCTGACATATTGAAATGAAATGGATGTGGTATCAATATAGAAATTGAACTTGCCTTAAATTATATCAGGAATCTGATGATGACCATTTTGTAATATTTTCTGATTCCCTTTCATCTCTTCAAGCACTGGGTAATATGAAACATGATAACCCAGTTGTGCTTCAGCTTTTAGAAAAGTACAATTCTCTTATAGTTGATAATGTTATTATTTTCTGCTGGCTTCCACGCCATGTAGGAATATGTGGTAATGATAGAGCTGATAGTGCTGCTAAAGGTTTACATATATCTAATACTAAATTACCTTATACTGATTTTAAAAGTTGTATTAACACATTTATTCGTAACTCTTGGCAAGCCGCTTGGGATTTGTCAGTTAACAATAAACTCTATTCAATTAAACTGTTACTTGGAGAATTGCGTTCTTCTAGTAGACCCATTCGTCGAGAAGTTCTCCTAGCCCGGTGCGGGATAGGGCATACAGGTTATACTCATTCATATTTATTACAAGCTGAGCAATTACCAGAATGTATAACCTGCTTTGCACCGCTAACGGTCAAACACATCTTATTGGAATGTGTAGACTTTGATCCTATGCGTCAAAGGTACTACAATGTTAATACTATGAAATAGTTATTTGATACTATAGATTTTAGTCTTGTTTTAGATTTCCTAAAAGAGATCAGACTATATAAATCATTATAATGTGTTCTTATATATATTTACTTGTTTATATACCCGTTGACGGGCATTTGTTGACACCTTATCATCCCTTATTTTTTAATACTTTTGTCTTTATATATTTACATTGATTTTTAATTAATACTTCATTTCTAAATTTTTGTGCACAATATGACCTGTTTATGTGTCGATGTGCCGTAAAACACCATTCATTCCATTCAATTCGTTAAAAAGGCACGCTGACTTTAGTAAAAAATAAATAAAAAGGCACCCTGACTTTTTAACTCTTGTGTTTACATAAACATTACCTGTGCTATAAATACAACACTTGTATCTGCACACTTTCTGTGTTGTGCTTACCATCAGCGCAGCATGTGGGGGATACAGCATAATTAGTACACAAATATTTATTTGGCATAGTGTGTACAGTTAAATTTTATTCATTTATTTGTTAGCGTAATTCTCTAAGTTGTAACGCTTCCGAGTGCTTCATCAACTGTTTTAGTTTATGTGTTAATAAGCTTATTCTGCCTTTAACAGACTGTATAGAAACCTCATACGTGGTATAGATACCTCATGCGTGGTATAGATACCTCATACGTGTGTTCAGACACATTGCCTTCAAGCCATACACTATGGATCAGCAGTATTCATTGTTGGAGGTGGAGGGGTAGTCATCACTTTGCGATAGCTCTAGTTTCTTTCAGCTTTATTTAGAATCAGTGTGTGATAATGAATTCCATTATATAACAGTCTATTAAATCATTCTGGAATTATTTTTTGTTTAAAATTTGCCGTATCAGGAAGTCAAGAAACTCATTACTCAATGAGTAATGCAAACACAGAACATATCCTTTTGTATGCAACAAATAGAACTCACTGTGTTCTGAGAACACATTGAGTGTCTCCTATATATGACTCATTGTGTTCTGAGAACACATTGAGTTTGCATTACTCATTGAGTAATGAATTTCTTGACTTTCTGATAAAGCTAAATCTAACTAATAATAATTCTAAAATGATTTAATAGACTGCCCAATTTGTCATGCGAAAACCCATGATGTTGGACAAGATTTCTTTGTTGTAACTCATGGCTGGGATAGTAAAGTTGCTGCGAGGAAAAGCTTCTCGCCTCTCACTGCTGTGGGTTCGATTCCGACTGGGAGCTCGACTTGTAAAGTGAGAAAGCGTTAATTCTTATGGATGGTGGGAGGTATACAGTACTGGTTCTACCCAGAAAAAAGGGGTGATCTGCCTCTACCACAAAAGATTGACCATCATAATTATATGGCCTAACATTTTCTAAAAAAAACTTATAATACCATTCAAACAAACAAATATTTTTTTGTAATTCAAATGATCAAGTAATAAAATGCTTGAGTACAGACCTGAAAGACAGTTTTTCACACTCCCTATATTCACCATATGCATTATTCCAGCTGACCAGAAAGAATCTGATGGTGAAAAATCTTAAACGGTTGCGGAAACAAACAGAGAGGGAACTGGGCAAAAAGGAGGCGGAGAGGTAGGCATTTCTATGTTTGATTAGATTTGATAAAAAAAATTGAGAACAATTCCACTGAAAACATTTGATATTTTTGAGTTTTAATTCTCGATAATACGCATACATGTGATAACTCATGGTGTTTGATAAAATCTCACGGAATTCTGACCCAACTAGTCTTGCGGATCTGTAAAGACTTGCATAAAAATTGTTTCTTGCAATTGAAAATATCTCTGACAGAAGATACATTTGTAAATGGTGGAAATTTACTTGTGGAGCTTTCAGTTGTCTTATCTGTCTAGTTATAGGATTTATTGAGGGCCTCAATGAAGATTGGTTTCAAATAAGTCTAAGTCTTTTATTATTAATTTATTAATATTATTATATTGTAATAGCTACTATGATGTTATTAATTAAGTGTTTTCATATTGGCCGAGTTATTGGTCCAAGGACTGTCATATTGGTCCAAGGCCGAAGGCCGCGGGCCAATATGACAGTCCGAGGACCAATAACTTATTATTAATTAACTACTTAATATCTCTCTTTATTCCTATGTTTTAAATATCATTTACAGGTAAGAAAAAACAAGAGGTATATGTTCAATATAACATTTAATAACAAGTATCTGATTCAAATAAATCTTCCCCTGTTACCGCTTGATGGCGCGTGGGAAAATCACACACAATTGTGATAATAGCTATATTTCAGCGAAGTCGATGTTACCGAATTTACAAATAATCAGACCTTAATTATTTTGATTGTCTACATTATATGGGCGAACTAGTTTATCATTGAAAAGCTGCGACGTTGTGTTTTTTTCTTCAAAATGGCGTCCTTAAAGAAAACAAAGCCTTGGTCGTATTGGCCATGTTGGCTTATCCAATCAGATTGCTTGAATTTCATATTGGCCGAGTTTTTTCATACAGGCCGAGTTTCTCTCCATATTGTCCTAGTTTTTACCATATGATGCATGCAGTTTCCTGCAAACTACGGCAGATATTAAGTAGTTAATTAATAATTATTATTATTATTATAATTGTTATTAATTATGTCTCCCCCATACTGCGGAGACATATTGTTTTTAGCTTGGATGTCTGCATGTCTGTCTCTCTGTCCGTCACTAGTCCTGTCCTTTCCGTATCTCTTGAACCGCTTGAGGGATTTTGAAATAACTTGGCACAAATGTTCACCATACCGAGACAACGTGAAGAGCACAACTTCCAGCCACGTTTGGTCGAGGTCACACTTAGAGGTCGAAGGTCATATGCATTACATTTCATGTCCTCTCCATATCTCTTGAACCGCTTGATGGATTTTGAAATAACTTGGCACAAATGTTCACCATATCCAGACGACTTGCAGAGTACAACTTCCAGTCACGTCCGTTCAAGGTCAAAGTCACACTTAGAGGTCGAAGGTCATATGAACTATATTTCATGTCCGCTCCATATCTCTTAAACTGTTTGAGTGATTTTTTAAATAACTTGGCACAAATGTTAACCATATCGAGACGACCTGCCAGAGCGCAACTTTCAGCCGGGTTGGTTCATAAATTATGAGGAAGACATATGTTTTTGTTACAAAAACAACCCTGTCTAGTTATTATTATTATTATTATTATGCCCCCGGCCGAAAAGGGCATTAAGTGTTACCCCTGTCCGTCCGTCCATCCCATCCGTCCCTTCCGTCTCTTCCGTCCGAATTGGTTTCCGCTCAATAACTTTTGAAAGGGTCCATGTTTGTAATTAATATTTGGTGTGTAGCTGTGTAATTGTAAAATACAGGTCAAGTTCGATTTCGGTCAACGTTGCTCATTTTATGCAGGAGTTGTGGCCCCTTTTCGACTTAATTTTTTGCAACAAATTGGTTTCCGCTCAATAACATTTGAAAGGGTCCATGTTTGTAATTAATATTTGGTGTGTAGCTGTGTAATTATAAAATACAGGTCAAGTTCGATTTCGGTCAACGTTGCTCATTTTCTGCAGGAGTTGTGGGCCCATTTCGACTTAATTTTCTGCAACAAATTGGTTTCCGCTCAATAACTTTTGAAAGGGTCCGTGTTTGTAATTAATATTTGTAGTATAGCTGTGTAATTATAAAATACAGGCCAAGTTTGATTTAGGTCAGCATCGGTCAATTTCTGAAGGAGTTATGGCCCCTTTTTCGCTCAATAACTTTTGAAACGGTCCATGTTTTGAAATCATTTTTTTTTGGCGAATTCATAGTTCTAGTAACTTATACCGGGGGCATCCATGTCCTATGTACACATTTGTAGTTATTATTATTATATTACTATAATAGTTATTTATTATTATTTCATATATTTACATTAACAAACATCAATAGAATCTTTGGATTTAAAAGATTATTTGATTTATTCATTTTTCTCATGAAGTAATTACTTTAATTCCATTAAATTTAGAGACTTGTTTAATTTCTTTTTAAAGAGGCTCTACCTATATCTTTTTGTCCACCAATTGATATAAACTTTACTTAATTATAAAGAGGACTATGAAAAACGTAAATGGCAATAATTTGACCCCATGTAATATGCGTTTTGCTGGGGAAAAACAGGATTGAAAAGATCGGATTTTTGAAATTGTATTTCGGAACTGCCTCGTCGGATTGGAGAAGAGTTCCGATCGATTCGTTTACTATCGAAACTGCCCCGAATAGTTTGTTTTCGTTCAACTGAATCGTATTGCGCATGTCCGAGAAAATCGTAAAAACTCTTATTTCTCCGGCAGGAATAAACGGCTGGGCAGCATTTTATTCAAGATATTGTTTTGATTATAATTAATAATTTACAGAACTGGAATACGAACCATGTTTCTTCTTAGAATACTCATAAAATAGCTTTGTATACATATACATGCAGTAATATTGAGTATTTAATATTTTACATTAAAAATCACGTAGATATAGGTAGTGCCTCTTTAACTGTATATGTATAATTTGACATGAAAATATATGAGTATTTTTTTCTTACAGTTTTGATTTCTACCCCACCACATATGAATTACCCGTAAGTAGCAGTTATAAGTTATAAATTACTGGGATCTGGGATGTCATCTCATCAGTTAGTAAGCATTATAATAATATATACAATCAGTGCCATAGCGATAGGCTAAAAGCACCGAGGGAAAACAGAAGTAAGGTAAAAGGAGCAACAATGGGGGTGGGTTGGGGGGGGGGAGGAAACTGATGAAAGATGAGCTAGCTATTGGGTTGTTGGGTCCAATCCTTGGCCGCCTTCCGACCATTCATTGTCCGCTTGGTCAGTTTTGACCAATTTTGACATGGTTGATCTCGGATAAATGGATTTTTAGTTTGTTAATTTAGGTCCACACAATATCCAAGATGACAGCTGTTACTACAAATGGTCGAAACATGAAAATAATCTTCTGACAGAAATTGCCTGTTTTTAGCTCTACTGATCAGAGATCAGCAGAGCTTATGCCGTGGTGCGGCTTCCGTCTGTCCGTCCGTCTGTCTGTCCGTAAACTTTTTTTTGTAGCGACTTCTCCTCTGAAACTACTGAATGGATTTTCATGAAACTTTACAGAAATGTTGCCCATGAAGTCTAGTTGATCCTAGCAAAAATTCATGTTGATGTGAAATCCAAGATGGCCGCCAGATCTAAAAATAGGTTTTTAAAAAACAAGTTTGTAGCGACTTCTTCATGAAAACTATAAGTGATATTGATATGGGACTTTTTCTAAAATGATCAGCATGACATGATGTTGGTCCTTGTCGAAAATTGTTTTGATTCAACGTTAAACATTGCTGCCAGCGGCCATCTTTGTTTACCAAGAGTTATATAATGAAAACTTGTAGCAACTACTCCTCTGAAACTACTTGACGGATTTTCATGAAACTTCACAGGAATGTTGCTCTTGATGTGTAATTGATCCTAGCAAAATTTCAGGTCGGCCAGAAATTCAAGATGGCCGCCACGGCTAAAAATAAGTTTGTAGCGACTTCTTCATGAAAACTATAAGTGATTTTGATATGGGACTTTTTCTAAAATGATCAGCATGACATGATGTTGGTCCTTGTCAAAAATCGTTGTGATTCAACGTTAAACATGGCTGCCAGAGGCCATCTTTGTTTACATACAGTTATATAGTAAAAACTTGTAGCGACTACTCCTTTGAAACTACTTGACAGATTTTCATGAAACTTTACAGGAATATTGCTCTTAATGTCTAATTGATCCTAGCAAAATTTCAGATCGGCCAGAAATTCAAGATGGCCGCCACAGCTAAAAATAGATTTTTAAAAAAGAAGTTTGTAGCGACTACGTCTTGAAAACTATAAGTGATATTGATATGGGACTTTTTGTAAAATGATCAGCATGACATGATGGTTATAAGAGTCAAACATTATTTTGATTCGACATTAAACATGGCTGCCAGTGGCCATCTTTGTTTACATAGAGTTATATAATGAAAACTTGTAGCGACTACTCCTCTGAAACTACTTGACGGATTTTCATGAAACTTCACAGGAATGTTGCTCTTGATGTCTTATTGATCCTAGCAAAATTTTAGGTCGCCCGGAAATTCAAGATGGCTGCCATGGCTAAAAATAGATTGTCAAAATACAAGTTTGTAGCGACTACTACTTGAAAACTATAAGTGATATTGATATTGGACTTTTTGTAAAATGATCAGCATGACATGATGTTGGTCCTTGTCAAAAATTGTTTTGATTCAACGTTAAACATGGCTGCCAGCAACCATCTTTGTTTACATAGAGTTATATAGTAAAAACTTGTAGCGACTAATCCTTTGAAACTACTTGGCAGATTTTCATGAAACTTTACAGGAATGTTGCTCTTAATGTTTAATTGATCCTAGCAAAATTGCAGATCGGCCAGAAATTCAAGATGGCCGCCACAGCTAAAATTAGATTTTTTAAAAAAGAAGTTTGTAGCGACTACGTCTTGAAAACTATAAGTGATATTGATATGGGACTTTTTGTAAAATGATCAGCATGACATGATGGTTATCAGAGTCAAACATTATTTTGATTCGACGTTAAACATGGCTGTCAGCGGCCATCTTTGTTTACATAGAGTTATTTAATGAAAACTTGTAGCGACTATTCCTGTGAAACTACTTGACGGATTTTCATGAAACTTCACAGGAATGTTGCTCTTGATGTCTAATTGATCCTAGCAAAATTTCAGTTCGGCCGGAAATTCAAGATGGCCGCCACGGCTAAAAATAATTTTTCAAAAAACAAGTCTGTAGCGACTACTTCCTGAAATCAAAATCAATCAGTAGAGCTTCAAGGTCATTGACCTCTTGTTCTTATTATTAAGAAGTCAAACCCTGGACTAGCAAGGTTGTTCAAGTTAAGTCCTTGAGGTTTGTCCATGCCACAGGGGTCTGAAGGTTGTATATAGAGACTTCACATGTTTTACATACACTTACATAAGGAAAAACTTGAAATATCTTGTCTGAAACAAGTTATAAAGGGACTATACGAAAAACATTAAAATATTCTACTTCTCTGAAATCACAAGAGCTAGGACTTTCATATATTGCATGTAGAATTAGCTTATGGTGCTACCAGTGATGATAGCATATATAATGAGAAACATTTTAAAAACAAAATCTCTGATATCGCAAAATAATAATTTAATAATGACAGGAGTCATGCGGCCAGCCGATATGTCAAGATCACTGTCAAGGTCATTGTCTGGTTCACAGCCATACCTTCCGCAACAATGCCCTGGCAGGCAACATGTGACTAGCCCAATATTATGTCAAGGTCAAAGTCTGAGATCTGTTTACAATGCCATGGCTGGCAACATATGACCACCCCAGTGTGTCAAGGTCCTTGACAAGGTCGTAGTCTGAGTTCTGGAACAATGCCCTGGCAGACATGTGACCAGCTCAAGATGTCAAGGTTATAGCCTGAGTTCTGGTTACAATGCTCTGGCAGGCAACATGTGACGAGCCAAATGTGTCAAGGTTATAGTCTGAGTTCTGCAACGCAAGTGCTCCAGAAACCAACCATCTACATGATTTATAGATGGAATATTTAAAGTCCATCAACTTGTTGATAGATGTACCAATTGTTTATTTTTTTTTATAAGTTTAAGGGTTTAAAATGTAATACTGGTTATAATATGTGTATTCTTGAATGCAAATTAAAATTGTATAAAACCGGCAGTTTGTCAGATGTGTTATGCATTATTTCCCACAATGCATTTTCCTCTCATGTTCATTGCAGTCTGAGTACCATATTTTTGTGGAAGAGTTCAAGAAAGCTCCTGGAATCATCTGGATCATGAAACCGGCAGCTAAATCACAGGGTCGCGGAATATTTCTCTTCAGAAAGTTAAAAGATATTACTGACTGGAAAAAGGTAACTATTCCAATGTTGTTTTAATCATTTATTTATATAGGTAAAAGGGACACACGGCAGTGTTGATATTTTTAAAACTTACAGTGTTCCATTAGTTTTCTACAAAACTTTTTTTTTTACAATCATTAATATTAATTATTAGAATAGTTCAAAGCAATTGTTTTTTTTGCATATTACAAACTGTTGATTATATTGCACCGATATTATGTATTTAAACCATGGTTGAATAACCTAAGAAAAACTGAAAAGCCAGCATTTTATTTAATTATATGCTAGCAGGTTTAGAGTCAAAATGATACTGGATTAATAAATCAAGGGGCTAATTGTCATGCTTCATAACAACTTCAGATTGCTAGTGTCCCTTTAAGCAAGCTGTTGTTATATACCAAATCAGTTGAGTAGACTGGTTTAGTTGTAATGGAAACTATAAGTAGACTGGTTGGTAAGGGAAACCCATTCGGAAAATCTCACATCTTCAAAGCATAACCTCGAATATATCTAGGAGGTTAACATATTGTTTGCATCATCCTAGTAGCATAACGCACATTAAATTCCCACCAAAACAAATATGCATTCAAAGTCGAAGTTATCATCAAAATTTAGTCGATTGTTACATTTATAGTTTATTTACATGAAAGCAGATATAAAACCATCATCTCTATTGTAAATAACAAACATGCCATGCAAATCATACATCAAAACGTGTGGCTAATGACCATATTCTTTATATAGCAACAGTGCACTGTTTTCTGCCCCGTTGCCTTCCGGCAAATGAAATGTCAAGATTTTGAACATACCGATCCATCAGTATACATACAAGGCATGATCTCGAAGAATGGCAGGATTGGCAGAGTTTGCACAATTAAGAGAAACCATAAAAAGATGAGCTAAGGTCTGAAAAGCCATATAACAAGAGTACGGTTCCGAATTCCTCTCTATCCTTCACCTCTTTATAGACGACTCTAAATAACCTAAGTTAAAGTGTTGACGACGTTTTAAACAACAGTTGAATATACAATGTGGATGTTAGGAAATTGATGGTATTTGTTTCGAGTAACATGTTGATACAAAATTATTTTGCATATTATTCTTAAGCATATAGAGGATATTTGTTGGTTTGGAGTTAATATAGGATTTATTTTCATAGAGAAGTGAGAAAACTTATATTTTCACGAGTGAAAATATATGAGTTTTCTCAATGCGAGATGAAAATAATTCCTATATTCACGACAAACCAACAAATATTGTATTTATTATATACTCACAACCTTGAAACTTATGCAGAAAAAACACAATGCGCCAAAACAACGTCAACAACGTCAACAGCGGCATTACGTCGTTTTCGGTATTTCACGTGTGAAATATAAATAAACAATGAAAATATATAGAGAATAATAAATGGGTATTTTCATATCACACCCTATATCAGGCCTGAGATGCCAGCTTTAGCTCGAGGGCTGATATGGGTCGAGGGCCTGATATAGGGTTTGATATGAAAATACACATCTTTTTATTCTATTTATCATATACTTCATCTTTGTCGAAATGTCAACTTCAGCTCACTCACTACGCTGTTTTCCAGGGAGAAAAAAAAGTTTTTATCAATAGATCTAATCCATTCTGATGTGCTCATTCATGTCTGTCGCGTAAGTGGTACACAACAGTTATTTTTGTCCGAAACCTTATTGAAAATGAATTCCATTGAATTTGAAATTTTCTAATCAAGGTGAAATGTCAAAAGTGGTTATTTCATCCCCGGATAAGGATTCTATAGCCAATAATCTGACGCGAAAACAGGATGGAAGTAACTAATGAAACGCAGACGACAAACCATAACCGTGACAAATCGTATACAATCGTAACTAATCGGTTATTTCCGTGTCACTCCGGTAAAAGGATCGAGATGAACATTCGGTTATTTTCGTGATATAACATTTTTTCACCTTATATTAACGATAAAGCTTTATTGCCCGGCAACGAAATCCTGATTGATATGATTAGCTAGGTCTATGTCGTATCGTATATTCAACAACAACATATTTGTAGGGAAGTTTATGATTAAAGGTTTCATTTTAATCATATAATCTACTCACTGTAAAGTATAAAATAAAAAGCTAAATTATTAAGGTAATTATCCCACCAACAACAGCCAAAATTTACCACATATGTACACGGTTTCTAAACCTTATATATTGATGACAAGGTATATATATAACTTGCATATTTTGAGAATCAAAACTTTATAGACACATTATAGACGGTTTTAACCAGCCAGGCCAAACCCCAAAACTGGAGCATCGAATTAAGAGTTGCCAACTCATAATTCATTTTATGCATATTCAGTCATGGGTATTTTAAGAACTCATGAATAAACCAATACTTTTAATCCATGGGGTACATATGCATTATTATATGACCTGAATATGTATAGAGTTTTGATAAATGGTTTTGTAGTGTAATTTTGCCATTATTTGGCAGATTATTGCCTTTAAATGTGAAAAAGGATAAATTATCACAAGTGTGACATCATATCATATCTATACATGTATATGCCTCATTCAGGGTGAATACCAGCCCCTAACAGACCCCAACAGAGAGGTTCCTGAGACATACGTGGTACAGAGATACATAGAAAACCCCTACCTGATCGGGGGCAGGAAGTTTGACATCAGAGTCTACGTGTTAGTAGTATCGGTGAGTATTAGTGGCATTTCCATCTACAAACTGAGCAGACAAAATTTTATAATTTTCTTTATGTAAAATGTTTTATATTATCGTGTACCCGCTCTCTGACATCTGTATAACCGAACGTGGTTCGTACGGTCTGAATGAATGAATGAATGAATGAATGAATGAATGAATGAATGAAAGTTGATTTATCAAGGATAACCCAATCAGTTTAATCTTCCTAAATTCAAATTCCAAAAAGAGGGTTGTGTGTATAAGCGTTTATTTTCTCTCGCTGTTTTCCTCTGGGCATTGTAGTGAGCAGACCTCGGTTTTACATTAATTTTAATCTAAAGAACTGGTCACTGCCAGGTTGAAATTCTTAAATATCATATTCGGTCATGGCCAGGATAGAATGCACAAATGCTGGAATACTAAGTGCAGGTGCTCACTATTACATCATGGTGCCACCTTATACGTAGGTGTATCGTTATATTGTCTAGCTTAAATTAGCAGTCTCTTCAGGGTTACAAATTGTGGGGAGCATTTACTTTACTGTTGGACTGTCTGAAGGTTAATTTGCTTTTATTTTATTCTTTGAAGTCGACAACTGTTAAAGAGAAGCTTATTAAAGACAAGCTTATTGTGCTCATTGCGCTCATTCAAAAAACAATCTCTAAGGAAAATACTACATTTTTGGCCTGTAACAATATTAAAGTGTTTTTTTTACTAACGGCAGTTTAGATAATTACAATATGTGGACTTGCCATGAAGTTTGTGAAGCACTCATTTTCCTATTAGATAATATTTTCATCAGGTACCACCGTTTATAGACAAATTGTTGGTATCCCTATGGGTACGAACTGTGCACCACTTGTCGCAGATTTGTTTTTATATTGCTATGAGAGATTTCATGTTGGGTCTTTCACCAGATACCCAGGCAGATGTTATTGAAGCCTTTAATGACACCTCTCGGTATCTGGATGACATATTGAACATTGACAACCCTTTCTTTCCAATTATGGTTAATAATATTTATCATAAAGAACTTCAGCTTAACAAGGCTAATATTTCTGATAATAACGCTTCTTTTCTTGATTTAGATCTCTCTATTGAAAATGGTGAAATTATTAGCAAAATCTATGACAAGAGGGATGATTTTAATTTTGACATTGTTAATTATTCCCACTTAGATGGGGATGTTCCCCGAGCAACTTCTTATGGGGTGTGTGTGTCTCAACTTATTCGTTTTTCAAGAGCTTGTACTCGAGTTGAGGAATTTAATATTCGTAATCTATGTATAACTAAAAAGCTACTCCATCAGGGTTACCGTTACAATAAACTTCGTAAAACCTTTGCAAAATTTTATTATCGTAACCCTGATCTTCTTTCCAAATATAAAAGCAATTTAAGGACTCTTCTGCGACAAGGACTATCACAACCTGACTTCTATGGTGATGTGATTTACAAACTTCGTAAGATTCTTGGTCATGATCACTTTCATACTATCTTTGTTAAACTTGTTAAAAGGTTTATCAAAAGAGGTTATGACCCTATCATTTTGCAACGTACTGCATGCTTGGTAGTGGACCCTTTTACAGTTCGCCACTACGCTTTCCTCTTTAATTGTACGATGACCGGACAGGCTGTGGACCCTATGATGATGCCTACCTAAAGCCCATTTGGACGGTGGCGTTTGATGTTTGTCCGCGGTCTTGTCTTGTTGTGCCGTCAATGGTTTATTCTCTTGTTGCTCTGGCTTCTGCCAAGTCATCGAGTACCTTCATTGTGCTTTCTAGGCTTTTATTTTTTGTATTTATATATACACGAGCATCTAGGTGTTTTACTTATATTGCCTTGTTGGTTAGAGAATATTTCATGGCGGGGATTTCTTTATTTACACTGTCCCATTTAATTGTGATGACAGTAGGGTAAGTGTGAGGTTTGGTGCACCCTAGAACCTGGTTTAAACCCCCACCTTTTTGGCCACTGACCGTTTTTTTTTTACTTTTTTATTACTTTTGCCTTCTCATTTGTCTGTTTGCGTGTTTATTTTTATGTTTTGTGGTTGACTGTCGTCATTGAATGCTACTTTCCCTGTCCGATTTTTATACCTTTCTTTTTGTTAATGCTAGTAATCAGTTCGAAATTCGTTGATTTCGTCCACGTATGATGCCGTTTTGTCAACATTATCTGTTTTCTTTAAAAAAAAAAATCATACAAAGTTATGTTTTACATAAAAAGAGCCTTAAATTATGATTTACCAGGTAAATTAGAGATACCTTTGATGTTGTATTTCTTTATATTTTTCTATTGAGTTCAGTGTATTTATGATCTTTTTCAGTACAATCCACTGAAGGTGTGGCTGTACAGGTCTGGGTTTGCCAGATTCTCCAACTCGAGATTCTCTCTGGACTCCATTGAGGACTCTTGTATCCTTTCTTTTATATAAAGAAGTATGTATGTATGTATAGGGTGGCGAGACCAAGTGGCTTTTTGATCAGATTCATGGCAAAAAAGTGTAAACAAAATGCTTAATTCAGGTAAGTGTTCGCTTCATAACTTTCTTAATGTGGAATGAATTTTATTCATCTAAAGTGCACGTACCCTCCAAAGTGACCTCTTTCCTCGCCGCAAATGGTAAATTGATTTATCTAGTACTTTCTGAGATTATCCCTCCCAAAGTCTAGGAAACGAAATAAATATATGACTGTTTACATTTTGGAAGGAAGGGCTAATCTCAAAAAGTACTGAATGAACCAAATAGCTTTTTGTGGCAGAGGAAAGAGCTCACATTGTAAGGGTATGTGTGTGTTATTTGAACAAAATTCGTTAACTATTAAAGGGACACATGGCAATCTTGAGTTTTATTCAAGCATTAAAATTTGCTCCTCAATTTAGTTATCCTGCATCATTTTGACTTTAAAACTGCTTGCATATAATTAAATAAAAAACTGGGCTGACCAGTCCTGTAACTACCCATTATATGCTGAACATCAAGCAAGGGAACTACTAGTATGCCCTTCTCCTGTAAATTTGTGCCCCTTAACAGATCGAGCTGCCATGAACATCAAGCAAGGCAACTACTAGTACCATGTTTATGAAGTGTTCAGTCTGACAGCTGGTTTATATCAATCAATATATTTATCAGGTGTGTGTATATGTTGAATATTTGCTCTTGCCGTTTTAATGTTTATGTAAGGGGATATAACTCTTATCTTTTTTCAAAACATGCAGTATGAAGTGTTCCACTATCGTCAAATGTCGTCAAGCAGATTTTATTGAAGATTAAAAGCTGCTATGATAAGGGATGCAACTCAATTTTTAGAGACATCTAAAGCTTTACATGTGTATGAATTACATAAAAAGAAACAACCACCGTGCCTTATATTTATACCCCCATTTTTCACAAAATGAAGTTGGGGCTATATAAGAATCAGGTTTTCCGTAACGTCCCGTTGCGTAATACATTTTTGTCAAGTCGCGTAACAGATTTTTATTACTTGTATTCCACAACAGTTTTGAATGGGTTGTTCCCAAACTTCATATACACATAACAACTGATGACCTTATGTCCCTCTACATCACCCATTGTTAATTGCCTAATTTATTACAGAATTATGGCCCTTTGTTTGACATAGAATTTAAAGAGGTGGTATTCATCACCTTCTGTGGTAGTTCTAGTTGGGAGTTGCGCAAATGATTCTGCTACTGAGTCTCAGCATCCTGCATATGATATACTAACGAATGCAGCATTTGAGATGTGTAAAAATACCGCGTTACTCATTTTTGATTGCTACTTAAAGTAGCTGTCCCACCAACAAAAGCCAAATTTTACAACATGTGCGCCATTTCTAAACCCATTGATGATGAGGTATATACCTAACTACATATTTTGAGAATCCAAACTCTATAGACACAATATAAATACTTTAACCATCCAGGCCAAACCCCAAAAATGGAGCATCGAATTAAGAGTTACCAGCTCATAATCAATTTTATGCGTATTCATACACGAGTATTTTAAGAACACGTAAATAAACCTTTACAACTGGACAAAGTTTTGATGAACTGTTTTGTAGTGTAATTTTGTTGTCATTTGGCGGGATAGTTTCTTTAACTTCACAACATTCTATTTAAAGCCACATAGTGATTTAAATGTAAATGCTGGTATTAATTCTGAACCAAATTTCTTCTTTTTGTCGTTAATTTTTCTAACTGAAAAAATAAGTCTCCCGTTTAAGTTTCGAAAAGGTTTTCAGACCACAGACTGTCACCCTTAACACAATGATCTCAGATGTGCACCTGACCAATGTTGCAGTACAGAAGACGGCCCCTGACTATGACCCAGATAAGGGCTGTAAGTGGGCGACACAAGAACTACGACAGTACCTAACGGCAAGACATGGCACAGAGGCTGTAAGTAAATACAGAGAACAGTCTTATTTATTAACAACTGCTGAAATCGATTTTCAGTGGGTATTGAAATGGGAGTCTGTCTCATGTCAATTCTTCACCGTTTTAGCCGAATTGCAACACAAATCCAGGCTTACGGTTCGGTGATTTCAGTCTGTCGGTCAGTGTGTCCATCTATGCATTTTGGTTAAAAGTTTTTGTTTTTCCTCATTTCTCAAAAACAAATGTTATATGACAAGAACCATAACGCTGTCTTGTAGTTTATCTGAATTATCTCCATTTTTGACTTAGTATTTTTCAGTTAAAATGTTGAATGTACAGTCATACACATACCATTTGTTTTCCAGATCTTCATTTTTGTATACTTTCATTTTTTGTGTTTCTATGGTAACTGTAAACATGGATATCCTTATCCAGCATGCAAGAAATTGTTCCCAAATTTAAGCAAAAATGACCTTGGCTTTTGACCTGCGGTCATCTGCCTTGAGCGTAGACAAACAGTTGAGATCCCTAAACTATTATACCAGACAATATTCAAAAGGAACAATAAATGTTTTACTACAACTGTTACTTTGACATTTGATCTCCAAGTCACCTTGCGTATAGACGCACAGGCATATAAAGTTTGGTTGAGATCTATAAACTGTGAAGCGAAATGACGCATGGAAACCTGAAAAAATAGATCAACAGGTAGACATGGGCAAATGGGCAAAGAAAAACACTGAATATTGTTATGATGGCAATAAAGAAATCAGAATGAATATATGTTCTATGTTAATTAAATTAACATCATATACCATGACAAATGTGTTACTGTTAGAGCCATGCAAACAGAGAAACTGTTTTACCCCATTCTTATGTATAGGTTTTCATTTAAAAATCCTACACGATGCATGTTTTAGAGTTAAACAGCAGAACAATGCTAGAGCCTAATAGAGGTTAATGTTTGTTTTCAGTCGAGGAAAGTGTTCCAGGGTATCGACAACATTATCATCAAGAGTCTGCAGAGTGTGCAGAAGATCATCATCAACGATAAACACTGCTTTGAGATGTATGGCTATGACGTACTCCTGGATTCTAATCTCAAACCGTAAGTATAATGACCAGTAATAAACACTGCTTGATATGTATGAGTATGATGTACTGCTAAATTCTAGTCTCAGTCCGTAAGTATAATGACCAGTGATAAACTGCTTTGGTACATAGGGCTACGACATACTCCTAGATTCTAGTCTCAAACCATAAGTATAATGACCAGTTATAAACACTGTTTTGATACATAGGGCAATGAGGTACTCCTAGATTCTAGTCTCAGACTGTAAGTAAAATGACCAGTAATAAACACTGCTTTGAGCCATAGGGATATGAGGTACTCCTGGATTCTAGTCTCAGACTGTAAGTGAAATGACCAGTAATAAACACTGCTTTGAGACATAGGGATATGAGGTACTCCTGGATTCTAGTCTCAGACCATAAGTAAAGTGACCAGTAATAAACACTGATTTGATACATAGGGCTACGACGTACTCCTGGCTTCTAGTCTCAAACCGTAAGTATAATGACCAGTGATAAACACTGCTTTGATACATATGGTTATGACATACTCCTGGATTCTAGTCTCAAACTGTAAGTATAATTCTGGATTGAGATCCACATTGGCATTTATTACATTTTTATTTCCCCACAAATAAAATAGTATAAACAAAATTGATTATTATATTTCTGAAGGGAAGAAATTCCTTTTCTCCAATTGGTTAAATGTCAATCACATGACCACTATTGCATAGTCCACTGGAAGTAAAGACTATCTAGAGTGACTAAATTAACATGGAGTTTGCAAAGAGTAATATCTGTGAAATGTTAAATAAGTGTAACTTTTAATGTTTATACTATGGAATGATGTATAGAGAATATTATGTCAGTGCCCTTTACTATCAAGTTTATTAGGCAAGGCTTAAAAAATCCAAGATTGTGAGGCTCTTACAAGGAGAGTTTTCATGCCGAGCCTAATAAACTTCATAATAAAAGGCATTGATATAATATTCTTTTTATCATGTAGATTATCCACATTTTTTGTATGATTTACTAGTTTTACTTATTTAACAGAATGTTATGCTTGTCAAGGAAACCACCATATTGTTTTTTCTTCATGCTGTTTTATGATGTCAGACAACATAACGTACAATAAACGTCGAGGAATTCCGAATTGACTTTGATTTATTTTTGTCAGTGCCTGATAAAGCAAAATTTATTAAGCCACCCCTTGATCAGGCAGAAAAATGCATACCTGCATGATAAATTGGTATCACCTAGCATGATGGTACCCAGTCACTCATGTATGAATGAAGGCATTGGTTGAATAAACTCTTTTTAATGTATGTATTAAAATCTTTATTTGTAGGTGGTTGATAGAGATCAATGCTTCGCCATCGCTGACGGCCAGTGGGAAGGACGATTACGACCTGAAATATGGTGTGCTTAATGACGTCCTGAACGTGCTCGATCTGGAGAACAGGTAGGTTATACAAGACAACACATATTATAAAGGATATCTGCATTTAAACACGGGCCAGAAAACCTATTTTAAACACCGGTGCTAGGTAAAATATCATGCGCATCAACAATGATGTTCAGAAAGTCAACAGTTGCATGACGTCATTTTGTAAATAAACATATAAAGGTCGATTAATGGAAATTTTTAATAATCAAACATACATTTTAAATAAATCAGACAAATTTCAATAATCCATTTTAATTTTTCAATACACGGACATACGTTTTTAATCAGACATACATTTTGATAATCACACATAAATTTCAATATAAATTTTAAATAATCAGAGTCATTTTAAATTCAGACATTATTTTCAAATAATCTGACATAACTAATGAGCAATTGGTTGAAATTGACAATCGATCGTCGGTTACAATCGGTTGGATGTAACTGATCAATCATTGGTAATAATTGGTTACTAGGAGTCAATATGAAGCATAAAATGTGCACGTTGATCCATATTTCAGGCCTTGAACATCAGGATAATTTCTTGTTTATTATGCCATTTTTTAGCTCTACTGGCCGAAGGCCAGCAGAGCTTATGGGATGGTGAGTTGTCCGTCGTCCGTCCGTCGTCCGTCGTCCGTCCATCCGTCGTCCGTCTTAACTTTTGGCTCGTTAAGACGATAGGGCCTTCATTTTTCATCCGATCTTTACCAAACTTTAACAGGTTGTTAATATCAATGAAAGCTCGAATGAGTTCGAAAACCAGCCAGATCGGACGAGTAACAGCGGAGTTATGGCCCTTGATTTAGTTAAAAATGCTATATTGCTATATTTTGTCTCGTTAAGACGATAGGGCCTTCATTTTTTAGCTCTACTGGCCAAGGGCCAGCAGAGCTTATGGGATGGTGTGTTGTCCGTCGTCCGTCGTCTGTCTGTCGTCTGTCTGTCGTCCGTTAACTTTTCTTACAACGACTTCTCCTCAGAAACCACTTGGCTAATTTTGACCAAACTTCACATGGATGATCCTTAGATGAATGCTTTTTAGATTTGTTAAAATTAGGTCAGCGCTACATCCAAGATGGCTGCCATTACCATATGTGGTCGAAACCTTAAAAAATCTTCTTCTCCAGAACCGCTGGACAGATTTCAACAGTTTTTCTTTTAAAATGATCGCCAACGCCTAGATTATCAAGTTTGTTCAAATAAAGTCCCCGGGGTCAAAAATGGCCGTGCCCCGGGGGTCCAAAGTTTGTATATTGAGGTTTTACATTTTTTTCATATAGACATATAGGAAAAAACTTTAAAAAATCTTCTTCTCTGAAATCACAAGGCACAGAGCTCTCATGTATTACATGTAGCATCAGCTTATGGTCCTCTACTAAGTTTGTTCAAATGGTGACCCTGGGGTCAAATTTGTCCCCGCCCCGAGGGTCACAGTTTTACATAGACTTATATAGGATTTTTTTTTTTAAATCTTCTTCTCGGAAACTACAAGAGCCAGAGGTTTGATATTTTACATTTATTATAAGCTTATGGTCCTTTACCAAGTTTGTTCAAATGGTAACCCTGGGGTCACATTTGGCCCCGCCCCAAGGGTCACATGTTTTACATAGACATGTATAGGGAAAAACTTAAAACAAGCAAGAGACAGAGGTTTAATATTTTGCTGTTGCTATAAGCTTATGGTCCTTTACCAATTTTGTTCAAATGGGGACCCTGGGGTCACATCTGGTCTCGCCCCGGGGGTCACAGTTTTACATAAATGCTTGTATAGGGAAAAACTGAAAAAAATCTTCTTCTCTGGAACTGCAAGAGCCAGAGGTTTAATACTTTGCATTAATTTGCTATAAGCTTATGGTCCTTTACCAAGTTTGTTCAAATGGTGACCCTCGGGTCACATTTGACCCCGCCCCACGGGTCACATGTTTTACATAGACATGTATAGTGAATTTTGTTTTTAATATTTATTTTTTTTATTATTTTTTTTTATTTATTTATTTATTTTTTTCTATTTTTTTTTTAATATTTTTTTTTTAGCTCGGTTGGACCAGGCGGACCAGTAACAGAGGAGTTCTTGATTTAGTTAAACATGCTATATTTTGCCTCGTTAACACGGGAGGGCCTTCATTTTTCATCTGATCTTTACCAAACTTTACCAGATTCTTTAGTTATGGCCCTTGATTTAGTTAAAAAGCTGTTTTTTGCCCGAAACTTTCAAAAAAACGTAAATGGCAGTCACTCACTTCATTGATAAGAGCCTAGTTAGCCAGTAAAGCGTCCACATGCCCTCTTGGGCCTCTTGTTTTTCTCTGTTTTTTTCCGTAAGTATACCCCCTGATACTATTATATAATGTCAGTTTTGTTATGTGACATTGTCCCGTTTTCTATTTGGAGGTTGTAGTTAGGGCTTTCCACTTTTCAGTGGAAAGACCTCTTGTTTTCGTTCTGTTTATTCTTATTATTAGGGCTTTCCACCTTCCAGTGGAAAGACCTATTGTTGTTGTTCGGCAACATTTTGACTTTATTCTTCCGTCCGCCACTTTTCATAGTAAGACTGGTCGCACGGCCTCTAAAGTTTACACAGTGATAGAGCTCATTCTGGAATAGTGCCGCGAAGCTTTTGGGGTCATGACGTCATCCAAGATGGCCGCCAGTGACGTCATGATGAAAATCGTGTTAGCGCTAGATCTCAGACATTTATGGTCGGATTTGAATGAAACTTTCACAGATTGTAAAGGTCATGGTCTAGTTGTGCAAGAAGGTCATGCGGGGTCATGGTGTCATAACGTGATGGCGTCAGAGACGCCAGACGCTTAAAAACTGCAAAAATTCGTCAAAAATACGATTAAAGGCATGACCATTTTGAAACTTTACCACAATCATATTTTTATCATCTTCTATCGATCCTGTGAAAAAGGTGTTGATGACGTCATCAAATATGGCGGTCATAGTGGTTTAATTTTAAACAGGCTAAAATAGAAACTTCTAAGTATATTTCGAAAACCGAACCAGCTAGCGCCAACAATGCCCTCATATATGTGCCACTATGTGACCTTGACCAAGTCTGGAAAAATCAGGTCAACAGGTCAAAGGTCAAGGTCATAGGTAAGCGATAGGTGTAAACACCAATAACCACCTTTATCTCAGTAACGGTTGAAATTGTTATCAAGAACATATGTACCATTTGTAAGGCCTTTCAATTTCCTTTTCAAAAATAAAGTCCACTCAAAACGCAACGTTGGTAAATGGTTGCCATAGGAACCAAAATACGACGACGTCAATGACGTAAAATTTGAAAAAATGACGTAGACACGTAAAATTTGTCAGTTTTGTAGAACTTATGATTGCAAATACGAACGTGAAGTTTATTTTTAGCTGACGTCATTAATGAAGTCACAGTAACGTTGAAACGAAAGAAGATTAAAATCGCTTCTGCTCAAGAACTACCTGTCCCTTCTTGGTGAATCTTTGTCAAAATAATGTACTTATCTTGTAGTTGTGCATTGCACTTTTTTGGGTCGTGGCGTCATTCAATATGGCCGCCAGTGAATATCTAAGAAATACCTTGTTCACGCTTCTCTTCCTAAAGATTGCCAGTCTGATAATGATGAAACTTCGCCAAATAATGTGCGTATTGGGTGGGACATGGGGCAGACGAATGTATACACGTGAAGACGATACATAGCTCAGACCTAAATATTCAGTGTCGGGCGTAACGCAGTTCCCATCTTGCACGCACATACAGATACGCGAAACCATTATTAGGGCTTTCCACCTTCCAGTGGAAAGACCTATTGTTGTTGTTCGGCAACATTTTGACTTTATTCTTCTGTCCGCCACTTTTCATAGTAAGACTGGTCGCACGGCCTCTAGCTCATTCTGGAATAGTGCCGCGAAGCTTTTGGGGTCATGACATCATCCAAGATGGCCGCCAGTGACGTCATGATGAAAATCTTGTTAGCGCTAGATCTCAGACATTTATGGTCGGATTTGAATGAAACTTTCACAGATTGTAAAGGTCATGGTCTAGTTGTGCAAGATGGTCTTGCGGGGTCATGGCGTCATAACGTGATGGCGTCAGAGAAGCCAGACGCTTAAAAACTGCAAAAATTCGTCAAAAATACGATTAAAGGCATGACCATTTTGAAACTTTACCACGTACAGTCATATTTTTATCATCTTCTATCGATCGTGTGAAAAAGGTGTTGATATATGGCGGTCATAGTGGTTTAATTTTAAACAGGCTAAAATAGAAACTTCTAAGTATATTTCGAAAACCGAACCAGCTAGCGCCAACAATGCCCTCATATATGTGCCACTATGTGACCTTGACCGAGTCTGGAAAAATCAGGTCAACAGGTCAAAGGTCAAGGTCATAGGTAAGCGATAGGTGTAAACACCAATAACCACCTTTATCTCAGTAACGGTTGAAATTGTTATCAAGAACATATGTACCATTTGTAAGGCCTTTCAATTTCCTTTTCAAAAATAAAGTCCACTCAAAACGCAACGTTGGTAAATGGTTGCCATAGGAACCAAAATACGACGACGTCAATGACGTAAAATTTGAAAAATTGACGTAGACACGTAAAATTTGTCAGTTTTGTAGAACTTATGATTGCAAATACGAACGTGAAGTTTATTTTTAGCTGACGTCATTAATGACGTCACAGTAACGTTGAAACGAAAGAAGATTAAAATCGCTTCTGCTCAAGAACTACCTGTCCCTTCTTGGTGAATCTTTGTCAAAATAATGTACTTATCTTGTAGTTGTGCATTGCACTTTTTTGGGTCGTGGCGTCATTCAATATGGCCGCCAGTGAATATCTAAGAAATACCTTGTTCACGCTTCTCTTCCTAAAGATTGCCAGTCTGATAATGATGAAACTTCGCCAAATAATGTGCGTATGGGTGGGACATGGGGCAGACGAATGTATACACGTGAAGACGATACATAGCTCAGACCTAAATATTCAGTGTCGGGCGTAACGCAGTTCCCATCTTGCTCGCACATACAGATACGCGAAACCATTATTAGGGCTTTCCACCTTCCAGTGGAAAGACCTATTGTTGTTGTTCGGCAACATTTTGACTTTATTCTTCTGTCCTCCACTTTTCATAGTAAGACTGGTCGCACGACCTCTAAAGTATACACAGTGATAGAGCTCATTCTGGAATAGTGCCGCGAAGCTTTTGGTGTCATGACGTCATCCAAGATGGCCGCCAGTGACGTCATGATGAAAATCTTGTTAGCGCTAGATCTCAGACATTTATTGTCGGATTTGAATGAAACTTTCACAGATTGTAAAGGTCATGGTCTAGTTGTGCAAGAAGGTCATGCGGGGTCATGGCGTCATAACGTGATGGCGTCAGAGACGCCAGACGCTTAAAAACTGCAAAAAATCGTCAAAAATACGATTAAAGGCATGGCCATTTTGAAACTTTACCACAGTCATATTTTTATCATCTTCTATCGATCGTGTGAAAAAGGTGTTGATGACGTCATCAAATATGGCGGTCATAGTGGTTTAATTTTAAACAGGCTAAAATAGAAACTTCTAAGTATATTTCGAAAACCGAACCAGCTAGCGCCAACAATGCCCTCATATATGTGCCAGTATGTGACCTTGACCAAGTCTGGAAAAATCAGGTCAACAGGTCAAAGGTCAAGGTCATAGGTAAGCGATAGGTGTAAACACCAATAACCACCTTTATCTCAGTAACGGTTGAAATTGTTATCAAGAACATATGTACCATTTGTAAGGCCTTTCAATTTCCTTTTCAAAAATAAAGTCCACTCAAAACGCAACGTTGGTAAATGGTTGCCATAGGAACCAAAATACGACGACGTCAATGACGTAAAATTTGAAAAATTGACGTAGACACGTAAAATTTGTCAGTTTTGTAGAACTTATGATTGCAAATACGAACGTGAAGTTTATTTTTAGATGACGTCATTAATGACGTCACAGTAACGTTGAAACGAAAGAAGATTAAAATCGCTTCTGCTCAAGAACTACCTGTCCCTTCTTGGTGAATCTTTGTCAAAATAATGTACTTATCTTGTAGTTGTGCATTGCACTTTTTTGGGTCGTGGCGTCATTCAATATGGCCGCCAGTGAATATCTAAGAAATACCTTGTTCACGCTTCTCTTCCTAAAGATTGCCAGTCTGATAATGATGAAACTTCGCCAAATAATGTGCGTATGGGTGGGACATGGGGCAGACGAATGTATACACGTGAAGACGATACATAGCTCAGACCTAAATATTCAGTGTCGGGCGTAACGCAGTTCCCATCTTGCATGCACATACAGATACGCGAAACCATTATTAGGGCTTTCCACCTTCCAGTGGAAAGACCTATTGTTGTTGTTCGGCAACATTTTGACTTTATTCTTCTGTCCGCCACTTTTCATAGTAAGACTGGTCGCACGGCCTCTAAAGTTTACACAGTGATAGAGCTCATTCTGGAATAGTGCCGCGAAGCTTTTGGGGTCATGACGTCATCCAAGATGGCCGCCAGTGACGTCATGATGAAAATCTTGTTAGCGCTAGATCTCAGACATTTATAGTCGGATTTTAATGAAACTTTCACAGATTGTAAAGGTCATGGTCTAGTTGTGCAAGAAGGTCATGCGGGGTCATGGGGTCATGGCGTCATAATGTGATGGCGTCAGAGACGCCAGACGCTTAAAAACTGCAAAAAATCGTCAAAAATACGATTAAAGGCATGACCATTTTGAAACTTTACCACAGTCATATTTTTATCATCTTCTATCGATCGTGTGAAAAAGGTGTTGATGACGTCATCAAATATGGCGGTCATAGTGGTTTAATTTTAAACAGGCTAAAATAGAAACTTCTAAGTATATTTCGAAAACCGAACCAGCTAGCGCCAACAATGCCCTCATATATGTGCCACTATGTGACCTTGACCAAGTCTGGAAAAATCAGGTCAACAGGTCAAAGGTCAAGGTCATAGGTAAGCGATAGGTGTAAACACCAATAACCACCTTTATCTCAGTAACGGTTGAAATTGTTATCAAGAACATATGTACCATTTGTAAGGCCTTTCAATTTCCTTTTCAAAAATAAAGTCCACTCAAAACGCAAAATACGACGACGTCAATGACGTAAAATTTGAAAAATTGACGTAGACACGTAAAATTTGTCAGTTTTGTAGAACTTATGATTGCAAATACGAACGTGAAGTTTATTTTTAGCTGACGTCATTAATGACATCACAGTAACGTTGAAACGAAAGAAGATTAAAATCGCTTCTGCTCAAGAACTACCTGTCCCTTCTTGGTGAATCTTTGTCAAAATAATGTACTTATCTTGTAGTTGTGCATTGCACTTTTTTGGGTCGCGGCGTCATTCAATATGGCCGCCAGTGAATATCTAAGAAATACCTTGTTCACGCTTCTCTTCCTAAAGATTGCCAGTCTGATAATGATGAAACTTCGCCAAATAATGTGCGTATGGGTGGGACATGGGGCAGATGAATGTATACACGTGAAGACGATACATAGCTCAGACCTAAATATTCAGTGTCGGGCGTAACGCAGTTCCCATCTTGCACGCACATACAGATACGCGAAACCATTATTAGGGCTTTCCACCTTCCAGTGGAAAGACCTATTGTTGTTGTTCGGCAACATTTTGACTTTATTCTTCTGTCCGCCACTTTTCATAGTAAGACTGGTCGCACGGCCTCTAAAGTTTACACAGTGATAGAGCTCATTCTGGAATAGTGCCGCGAAGCTTTTGGGGTCATGACGTCATCCAAGATGGCCGCCAGTGACGTCATGATGAAAATCTTGTTAGCGCTAGATCTCAGACATTTATGGTCGGATTTGAATGAAACTTGCACAGATTGTAAAGGTCATGGTCTAGTTGTGCAAGAAGGTCATGCGGGGTCATGGCGTCATAACGTGATGGCGTCAGAGACGCCAGACGCTTAAAAACTGCAAAAATTCGTCAAAAATACGATTAAAGGCATGGCCATTTTGAAACTTTACCACAGTCATATTTTTATCATCTTCTATCGATCGTGTGAAAAAGGTGTTGATGACGTCATCAAATATGGCGGTCATAGTGGTTTAATTTTAAACAGGCTAAAATAGAAACTTCTAAGTATATTTCGAAAACCGAACCAGCTAGCGCCAACAATGCCCTCATATATGTGACCTTGACCAAGTCTGGAAAAATCAGGTCAACAGGTCAAAGGTCAAGGTCATAGGTAAGCGATAGGTGTAAACACCAATAACCACCTTTATCTCAGTAACGGTTGAAATTGTTATCAAGAACATATGTACCATTTGTAAGGCCTTTCAATTTCCTTTTCAAAAATAAAGTCCACTCAAAACGCAACGTTGGTAAATGGTTGCCATAGGAACCAAAATACGATGACGTCGCATTCGTCACCATTTGGAGTTATTCAATAGTGAACGCTCGGCCAATCCCGTGTGTATCACGACGCTTCGATATGTTCAAATTATTGAAGTTTTGTTAGCCGGAAGGCAACGGCACAGAAAATAGTGCGCTGATGCTAAGCTGTTTGTTCCTATATTAATATGACCGTCGGCCACACTTGTCGTTGATGATTTGCGTTGCATGTTATTTACAATACAGATGAATGTTTTATCACTGCTTTCATGTATATATACTATAGATAGGGCAAATACCTAAATGACATTGCAAAATATGGATGATAATGTTGAATGCAAATTTGTTTCGGTGGGAATCTAAGGCGCGATGACGTAACCAATATGGAAACCTTCGATTTACATTCGGATAATGCTGCGAAGCAGTGTACCAGATGTTGAGAATGGGGTTTATTTTGTTTATTGCATTTTCATAGGGTTACATTAAAGCTTTATTGGCATTTAATAAATAACACACATCCAAATAAACCATTTAGTCTACTTTATTTTCAAGAACTATAGACAGACCTAGACAGAAAACGATTATTTTTACACAGGTCAGTTAATATATACCTACACGAAAATATCCAATCCTAATGTGATATTAGTCAGGCCCAGTGCAACACAAAAATGGGCCTTAGATGATGGAGTGATCTGCTTTTTTTCTAAAATATTTTCCAAACTGAAAGTAACCACCCTCTCTTTGAATTCTGAGTTACACTTCAAACTGTGCTTCGCAGTAGTGCAGCATATCCATCTTAACTTCAATTTTGATGTGGTTTTCACTAGAAGCAAGATAAATGTTTCAGAAATAAAGGGAAGCAACATTCAATACATACCAGCCCTGTGTCTTTCACCACTCCTATGCTTCACAGTAACTTATTCAATAGTTTACCTAGGACTACTTCTGCGTTCCACCCATTCTTATGGCTATATCTGCTCCATTTATGGTCGGATTTAAACAAATCTTTCACAGATTGTAGTGTTCAGGGTCTGGTTGAGCAAGAACGTCATACGTTATCCTGGCGTCGTCATGACGTCAGTGACGTCACAATATTCAGAAATTGGATTTTTCAACTGATTGCATGATCAAAGTTGTTTTCTTGATAAATCAATCAGATCATCATCTTAGACATTTGTGACGTCATGACATCATTATGACAGGAAAGCCCGTTTGATCAGGTCCTGATCAAAATCTGATTCTTATTTATTTCCTTGTCTTCTTCTTTTTCTTCTGTCAGACACTTGTCATAGTAATACTGGTTGCAGGGCCTTAACATTTTACACAATTGTAGAAGAGCTCAGGCTGGAATAGTGTCTTAAAGCTTTTGGGGTCATGACGTCATCCAAGATGGCCGCCAGTGACGTCATCAGGCAAATCTTGTTCTCGCTTTATTTGCTGCATTTATTATCGGATTTGAACAAAACTTTCAAAGTTTCTAGAGTTCAGGGTCTTGTTGTGCAAGAATGTCAAAGCATGTCTCTACGTCATAAAGTCTTGACGTCAGTGACGTCACAATGTTATTAAAAATCCGTTTTCTTCACTGATAGCATTTTTTAAGTTTTTTTGCTGTAAAATTCATTAGTATCATTGTTTCAGTCGACGTTGACAGTTTCGACGTCATGTCGTCGTCCAAAATGGCACCAATGACGTCATTTAAGAAATCTTGTAATCGCTATTTCCTTCATTTATTATTGGATTTGATGCAACTTTCACAGCCTGTAGGGAATTAGGTTGAGTTGTGCAAGAATGTCACATTTTTTCAAGACGTCATCAAAGATGGCCGCCAGTGACGTCATGATAAAAATCATGTTAGCGCTAGATCTCAAACTTTTATGGTTTGATTTGAATAAAACATTTACAGCTTGTACAGTTCAGGGTCTAGTTGTGACGTCACAATGTTATTAAAAATCCGTTTTCTTTACTGATTGCATTTTTTAAGTTGTTTTGCTCTAAAGTTCATCAGTATCATTGTCTCAGTCGACGCTGACAATGTTAACGTCATGATGTCATCCAAAATGACCGACAATGACGTCATTTAAGAAATCTTGTAATCGCTATATCTCCTTCATTTATTATCGGATTTTGATGCAACTTTCACAGGAATTAGGTTGAGTTGTGCAAGAATGTCATAAATTGTCAAGACGTCATGATAAACATCTGATTAGCTCTAGATCTGAAACATTTATGGTCGGAATTGAATGAAACTTTCACAGCTTGTAGAGTGCAGGGTCTAGTTGTTCAAAAACGTCAAAACCTGTCGGTAAGTCATAACGTCAATGACGTCACAATACAATGTTATTAAAAGTCTGTTTTCTTTACTGATTGCATTTTTTAAGTTGTTTTGCTCTAAAGTTCATCAGTATCATTGTCTCAGTCGACGCTGACAGTGTTAACGTCATGACGTCATCCAAAATGGCCGCCAGTGACTTCATTTAAGAAATCTTGTAATCGCTATATCTCCTTCATTTATGGTCGGATTTTGAAAAAAACGTTCACATGTTGTAAATATCGAAGTTTATTTGGTGGTGTCATCAAAGATGGCCGCCAATGGAGTCATAAGGAAAATATTGTGTTGTCTATATATTCTCTATTTAGTATTGGATTCGAATAAAACGTTCACAGAGTGTAGAGTTCAGGGTCCCGTTGTGCAAGAACTTCATACACTATCATGACGTCATGATGTCATGACATCATGACGTTAGTGAAGTCACAATATTCAGAAAATTGATTTGTTTACTGATTGCATGTTTGAAATAATTTTCTTGATAAATCAATCAGTGCCATGACGTCATTAAGACAAACATGAACTTACGAATAAAGACACGCTTCAAAGTGGCATGCGGCTTAAGTATAGCGTAAGTAGTGTTAAATAGTTACCCGATTTTGCCATGAGCTGGTGAACATGAAATTACGATTAAAGACACGCCTTCAAAGCGGCATGCGGCTTAAAAGTCTCCCCGCGCTACGAATCAGTAGTGTTATGTTTACTGGTCCTTTGGGACCAACGAGCCCAATATGGATGCCTTTGAAATAGAATACCGCTTAAGCCGGTGCTAGGGGGCATGAGAGGTGTTGCTTCTTACATTACTTCTCATTAAAAGACTAAATAAAACCGAGTCTGCTACTTTATTCAGTTAGTTACGTTTGTTGCTTCCAAAGGATCACCTGTATCAGTATGTATTAAGTATAGCGTTCAAAGCGGCATGCTGCTTTTAAAAGTGTAACGTAAGTAGCTTTAAATATCCAATTTCGTCATGACCTGGTGAACATGAACTTACAAGTAAAGGCACGCCTTCAAAGCGCCATGCGGCTTAAGTATAGCGTAAGTTGTTAAATTTCCGATTTCGCCATGAGCTAGTGAACATGAAATTACGAGTAAAGACACGCCTCCCAAAGCGGAATGCGGGTTAGTATAGGTTAAGTAGCTTTAAATACCCGATTTCGCCATTAGCTGGTGAACATGCAATTACAAGTAAAGACACGCCTTCAATGCGGCATGCGATTTAAGTATAGCTTTAAATACCCATGAGCTGGTGAACATGAAATTACGAGTAAAGACACGCATTCAAAGCGGCATGCGGCTTAAGTATAGGGCAAGTAACTTTAAATACCCGATTTCGCCATGTGCTGGTGAATATGAAATTACGAATAAAGTCATGCCTTCAAAGCGGCATGCGGTTTGGTTTAAGTATAGCTTTAAATACCCATGAGCTGGTGAACATGAAATTCGAACAAATGCACTCCTTCAAAACGGCACGCGGCTTAAGTATAGCGTAAGCTAAGCTTTAAATACCCGATTTCGCCATGAACTCGTGAACATGAAATTACGGGTAAAGACACGCCTTCAAATCGGTATGCGATTTAAGCACAGGTCAGTAGCTTTAAAGCATAGCACACTAGACTGTGAAGTCTTACATATACATATATCTGTATTAAGGTTAACGACTCTACTTTTACGAAGTCACAACATTAGGTGTAGATACTGGCTGTGAGACGTGGATTGTAGTCGTATATAAGTCAATATTGCAGTGCCCTGATACCCCACCCACTCGTTTTGCATTACGATAAATATAAACATGCATTTTTATCGAACCATTGTCATGCCATTATAGGAGTGTTTCATTGCACATTATTTGTTATTGTATTACCTATTTAATTCTGATGGAAATACCTCTGTGTCGCATGTGCATTGGATATGATCAGTCATTTTCCGCTATTATCGGATCCAGGAAGTGATTCGACGTCGGCCATATTTGTTGCACGCGGAGCTGCAGTGTGACGTCACTAGAACGTGATGGTGTTGGAGAGGTTCATTAGGTTTTTTTAAACATTGTATAGTGGGGGCCAAATTCAAATAGATTAACTTGTTAAATCTCTTTAATATATTGTTTATTTAAGTAATAACTGCTCTTATGTTATTCTAAATATATTTTTATTGCCAGTATAACGTTTTAAATGATATTATTGAAGTAATACAACTGGATTTAGCTTGTATATTTGTAACTGTCGGATGTGTCGGACGTGTTTGATACCTTTTTTTGTACCTCTTTGTTCGAACTGACGGACGCTGTCCAACAGTTTTAGGGTGTAGGATTCTGGGGTATAAAAGCTGGAGTTTCCTACAGTTTCGAGGCTCCGCAACTAAAATACTAAAATTCCAAAAGGCATTTTGCACTTCATCCTCAAAAATCTGGGTAAAATATAAGTTTTTAGATCTATTCTCAAGTTAAATAAGTATATTATAGATTGTTTGGCTATTTGGTATAGCTTTAAAGGTCTTTGTAGCGCTCTTTAGTATTTATTTATAAAACGTATTTTATTATTAAATTTGAGATCGACTATTGATAGTACACCACCGACACATCCAAACCTCTTCAATATTGTAGTCTATCTGAGTGTTCAATTCACGGTATTTCGTTATTTCGTGACCGCAACTTTACTTGTAATTGCTCTTATGAATATTATTAAACATCGTCGTTTAATTATTATCACAGCTTATTGTTAGGGGTTCACCTTAATAAAAGTAATCAGAACGTTGGGTTTGTTCAGATATATATACCCCTTAGTTTAAGTTAGTTATGCAGTGATCAGTTTAGCATACTTTACATGCGGAGTCAGTTTTTTTAATGTTTGTTTTCTTTCTGTGCGTGCTGTAACCTAAGACTGCCTGGACTAAATAAATACGCAACTGATACGCACGTACGCTACCAACCCTGAAGTATCAGCTCGTAACAATATCAATTATTCTGAACCTTGTGATAACCTCTGATATGACAGTTTTCATGTAAATTTGAAATGCCCGAAAACTATGTCAAGTGTCTATAATCTGTACCTTGGCCTCCTCATGTTGTGGTACAGACATCCCCGTCACATGTGTTATCAATATTCAAGTGATTGCGGGATGTCCATCTGACAGCTGTTATCAATTTCCCTTTAAAGCTATGTTCAAGTTATCAATTCAGCATTTTGCTGCATCACCGGAACAACTCATAATGTTGTAATATTAAACATTTAACTTCACGTTTCCACATATAAACGTGTTATCTCTGTTGCAGGTAATTTAGCTTGCAAAAATAGTACATATTATTACATGTTCATACCTATTGACTATTAACTTGACATTATAGGATGACATTATGGCAATTGTGATAAGCTAGATATTTTTCGAGTTTATTTGTCATTTAAATCATATCTGTATATGTTTCAGTTCTTTCAAGCAATGAGTAAATAGAAATCCTCGTAACAAATTTAAAATATTCTTTATAAATTTCACATTTTCTTTTTAGCTCTACTGGCCAAGGGCCAGCAGAGACTATGGGATGCTGTGTTGTCCGTCGTCCGTCGTCTGTCTGTCTGTCGTCTGTCGTCTGTCTGTCTGTCTGTCTGTCTGTCGTCCGTTAACTTTTCTTCAAACGACTTCTCCTCAGAAACCGCTTGGCTAATTTTGACCAAACTTCACGTGGATGATCCTTAGATGAATGCTTTTTAGATTTGTTAAAATTAGGTCAACGCTACATCCAAGATGGCTGCCATTACCATATATGGTCGAAACCTTAAAAAATCTTCTTCTCCAGAACCGCTGGACAGATTTCAACAGTTTTTCTTTTAAAATGATCGCCAACGCCTAGACTATCAAATTTATCCCCGCCCCGGGGGTCACAGTTTTACATAGACTTATATAGGATTTTTTTTTTAAAAATCTTCTTCTCGGAAACTACAAGAGCCAGAGGTTTGATATTTTGCATTTACTATAAGCTTATGGTCCTTTACCAAGTTTGTTCAAATGGTGACCCTCGGGTCTTTTTTGGCCCCGCCCCAAGGGTCACATGTTTTACATAGACATGTATAGGGAAAAACTTAAAAAATCTTCTTCTCTGAAACTGCAAGAGCCAGAGGTTTAATATTTTGCATTTGCTATAAGCTTGTGGTCCTCTATCAAGTTTGTTCAAATGGTGACCCAGGGGTCACATTTGGCCCCACCCCGGGGGTCACAGTTTTACATAGGCTTGTATAGGGAAAAACTGAAAAAAATCTTCTTCTCTGGAACCACATGGCACAGAGCTCTCATGTAATACATGTAGCATCAGCTTATGGTCCTCTACTAAGTTTGTTCAAATGGTGACCCGGGGGTCAAATTTGTCCCCGCCCCGAGGGTCACAGTTTTACATAGACTTATATAGGATTTTTTTTTTAAAAATCTTCTTCTCGCCAACTACAAGAGTCAGAGGTTTGATATGTTACATTTATTATAAGCTTATGGTCCTTCACCAAGTTTGTTCAAATATTGACCCTGGGGTCACATTTGGTCCCGCCCCAAGGGTCACATGTTTTACATAGACATGTATAGGGAAAAACTTAAAAAATCTTCTTCTCTGAAACTGCAAGAGCCAGAGGTTTAATATTTTGGTGTTGCTATAAGCTTATGGTCCTTTACCTATTTTGTTCAAATGGGGACCCTGGGGTCACATCTGGCCCTGCCCCGGGGATTCACAGTTTTACATAAATGCTTGTAGAGGGAAAAACTGAAGAAAAAAAATCTTCTCTGGAACTGCAAGAGCCAGAGGTTTAATATTTTGCATTTGCTAAAAGCTTATGGTCCTTTACCAAGTTTGTTCAAATGGTGACCCTGGGGTCACATTTGGCCCCGCCCCAAGGGTCACATGTTTTACATAGACATGTATAGGGAAAAACTTAAAAAATCTTCTCTGAAACTGCAAGAGCCAGAGGTTTAATATTTGGCTGTTGCTATAAGCTTATGGTCCTTTACCAATTTTGTTCAAATGGGGACCCTGGGGTCACATCTGGCACCGCCCCGGGGGTCACAGTTTTACATAAATGCTTGTATAGGGAAAAACTGAAAAAAATCTTCTTCTCTGGAACTGCAAGAGCCAGAGGTTTAATATTTTGCATTTGCTGTAAGTTTATGGTCCTTTACCAAGTTTGTTCAAATGGTAACCCTCGGGTCATATTTGACCCCGCCCCAAGGGTCACATGTTTTACATAGACATGTATAGGGATTTTTTTTTTTGAATTATTTTTTTTTAAATATATTTTTTTTGAATTTTTTTTGAATTTTTTTTTTTTAAATATCTTCTTCTTTTTTTGGATTTTTTTTTTTTTTTGAAATGTTTTTGAATTTTTTTTGGATTTTTTTTTTTGAATTTCTTTTTTTTTTAGCTCTGTGTTCGATCAGTCGGACCAGTAACAGAGGTGTTCTTGATTTAGTTAAACATGCTATATGTTGCCTCGTTAATACGGTTGGGCCTTCATTTTTCATCTGATCTTTACCAAACTTTACCAGATTCTTTAGTTATGGCCCTTGATTAAGTTAAAAAGCTGTTTTTTGCCCGAAACTTTCAAAAAAACGTAAATGGCAGTCACTCACTTCATTGATGTTATAAGAGCCATGTTAGCCAGTAGAGCGTCCACAGGCCCTCTTGGGCCTCTTGTTGTCTTATCTTTACCAGACTTTACCACATTGTTAATATCAATGAAAGCTCGGACAAGTTCGAAAACCAGCCATATCGGACTAGTAACAGCGGAGTTATGGCCCTTGATTTAGATAAAAATGCTAAATTTTGCATCGTTAAGATGATAGAGGCTTCATTTTTCATCCGATCTTTACCAATCTCTATCAGATTGTTAATGTTGTTGAAAGCTCGAACAAGTTTGAAAACCAGCCATATCGGACCAGTAACAGCGGAGTTATGGCCCTTGATTTAGTTAAAAATGCTATATTTTGCCTCGTTAAGACGATAGGGGCTTCATTGTTCATCCGATCTTTACCAAACTTTATCAGATTGTTAATATCAATGAAAGCTCGGACAAGTTCGAAAACCAGCCATATCGGATTAGTAACAACGGAGTTATGGCCCTTGATTTAGTTAAAATATGTTTTGCCTCGTTAAGACGATAGGGGCTTCATTGTTCATCCGATCTTTACCAAACTTTATCAGACTGTTAATATCAATGAAATCTCGAACAAGTTCGAAAACCATTCATATAGGACTAGTAACAGCGGAGTTATGGCCCTTGATTTAGTTCAAAATGCTATATTTTGCCTCGTTAAGACGATAGGGCCTTAATTTTTCATCCAATCTTTACCAAACTTTATCAGATTGTTAATGTCTATGAAAGCTTGGTCAATCTCGAAAACTAGTCAGATCGAACCAGTAACAGCGGAGTTATGGCCCTTGATTTTGTTAAAAATGCTATAATTTGCCTCGTCATACGATAAGGCCTTCATTTTGCATCTGATCTTTGCCAAACTTTAGCAGATTTTATTACTTTCTTTTTTTATATTATTTCTTTTTTTATTTCTTTATTTTGTTATATTGTTTTTAAAATTTATTTATTTTTAAAAAAAAAAATTTTTATTTTTTTTTTTTTTTTTAAATTTTTTTTTTATTTTTTTTTTCATTATTATTATTTTTTATTTTTTTTAAGTTTTTTTTTTTACCCAATGTTGGACAAGTCCGGACCAGTAACAGAGGAGTTACGGCTCTTGATTTAGTATGCTATATTTTGCCTCGTTAATACGGTAGGGCCTTCATTTTTCATCTGATCTTTACCAAACTTTACCAGATTCTTTAGTTATGGCCCTTGATTTAGTTAAAAAGCTGTTTTTTGCCTGAAACTTTCAAAAAAAACGTAAATGGCAGTCAATCGTTTCATTGCTGTTATAAGAGCCGTGTTAGCCAGTAGAGCGTCCACAGGCCCTCTTGGGCCTCTTGTTTCTTTTCTTAATCAGCAAAATAATTTTTGTTGATATCAATGTGTGTATTTGCTCATCTTCACAAGTGCATTCTCCTGGATCGACACATTTACTATCAATTTTTAACATTACTTCAAGTGCATCTTTAGTTTTACCGATGATCGATTATAAACTATTTCATCAATAATATTTGTATATGTGCTGATGTTTATGCTCAGCCATATTGTTACTATGAGTTCAGAATGTACACACAACACTATAGTTTCATGCGTAATAGATCGTCTCAATAGATCGTCTCTATAGAAATACATATTAACAATAATTAGCAAATGATTCACATAAAAGCATAAATCACAACTATAGAAACGCTAATAAAAACTGTGTATTCACATTTTTTCAAAATGACAAACAATACACGTATACACAATTAGGCGTGATGGCGGGCAGACGACCAGCTCAAACACAGTACGCTTTAACTCTTACAAAGTCATTCAAAACAGAAGACTATGAATAGGCTATTAACATAACGCATTTAGAAATAATTCAAGAGTACAAAAATTACACAAATACCTGAATATATTTCCTGTATATTCACTGAAAATGGTTATAAGTACATGCCTAAATGCGATACGTGTAATTAGTATTTCACGTGACCTTTCCGAGAGTCTGAAACGTTCGGTGAATGCGTTACATAAGAACATGCACATGCAAAATGTTGTCAGTAAGAATTTTTAGTTCATTACTGGTGAAAGGGAAATAACTTTTTCACTTAGTGGATCGTCGATGAAATATACTTATTAAAATGGAATTATGGAAACAATGAACACCAAACCACTACTAAAAGTTTTTATTAAGAATTTTCACCCTGTGACAATTAGAATAATTTCTTGTGGTAGTTACTATTTCCTGTCTTGTTTATTATGCCATTTTTTTTTTGTCTTAATCAGCAAAATATTTTTTATTGATATCAATGTGTGTATTTGCTCATCTTCACAAGTGCATTCTGCTGGATAAACACGTTTAGTTCTATTTTTAACATTACTTCATTTTACCGATGATCGATTATAATCATAATCGAATGCCTAAGTAACTGATGATCGTTTACAATCGATTAATCGGTACATCACTAGACATGACTGACAAGATGTGACTTTTTCAAAGTGATTACTCTCAGTATTAATTAGGATCAGGTTGTTCAATGTCTGTTCTCTTCTGTTCATTACCCCTATTACTGTGCATTATGGCTTCAGTAGATACTCACAGGTCAATAACTTTATATCCATTAATGCCTGTTCAGGGCCCTGTGCTATAATTGTTTTGCCCTAATGCTGTTATCAGCACCGAAAAAGGGTGGCACAATAGTCCATGGCTTAGCCCTTAGACTTAAACCAGGGGAATTGACAGTTTGATTCCAGACTCACCAGTCTTTCAGATGCAACTATTTAAAGCAAAAATCAACTCCTCGTGTACTTGTATATGGAATACTTTATTACATTTTCTGAACATTTAAAAAAAATATTAAGTCTAAATTTTGATCAAAATATCTATTAGTAATAAAAAGCTTATTTGTATCATAGATTTAGTCATCAGTACAGTGTATGGTTTTATAAGACATATTAGTCTGTTAGCATGGTGATTTTACAGTAGGTATGTTTGACTGTAGCCGTGAAGGTTGAAAATTTGTGAAGCAGCTTCAGAACACAGTACATTTTAATTTTAACAAATCACTCAATTCCCACTGCTTCTTCTGTCAGATGAGGGTAAGGTAACCCTGGATTTCTTTGGTATTCTGGTACTGTTTTTGGGAAGAGCTCGAAATAACCATAAAGTAGCTATCCCACCAACAACAACCAAATTTGATAACAAAGTACCCCATTTCTAAATGTACTGACAACAAGCTATACATATAATTTATCTATTTTGAGAATCCAAACTCTATAGACACACTATAAACGTATTTAACCAGCCATACCAAACCCCAAAACTGGAGCGTCGAATTAAGAGTTACTCATAATTCATTTTACGCATATTCAATCAAGGATATTTTAAGAACCCGTAAAAAAACTGTTCTTTTAACTGGCACATATACAGTATTATATGACCTGAACAACTGGATAGAGCTTTGATAAACAGTTTTGTAGTGTGATTTTGCCGTTATTTGGTGGGTTAGTTTCCTTAAACAATGTGCCAATGATTGCTTGAAACAACAGTACAGAATAATAAGACTCACAAACTATTATATTCCAGACTGACAGGTAAAGAGAAGAGGATTGGTGGGTATGACTTGATCTGGGACGACGGTCCGGTGCTGGCTGATGAAAGCAATATGGAGTGCTCCGTCAATGGTTCCGTTACCACCACTAACTCATTCTTAGGTTAGTTAAATATACTTTTCACTCTTTATTCTGTTAGTATTGCCAGCGAATTATGTTATAGTTTGATATTAAAATTGTTCATATTGTGGGGAAAAACATACGTTTGCATTGACAACTAGAATGGTGTTCCATGGAACACATGTCGCATAAACAGCTACAGATCGAGAATGGTGTTCCATGGAACATGCGTGTCACCTTCACAGCTATAGTTCTATAAAGGTGTTCCATGGAACACTTGTGTCACCCAAACAGCTATAGGTCTATAATGGTGTTCCATGGAACATGTGTGTCACCTAAACAGCTATAGATCTATAATGGTGTTCCATGGAACAAATATGTCATCTAAACAGCTGTAGGTCTATAATGGTGTTCCATGGAACATGTGCGTCACCTTAACAGCTAAAGATCTATAATGGTGTTCCATGGAACAAGTGTGTTACCTAAACAGCTATAGATCTATAATGGTGTTCCATTGAACAAGTATGTCATCTAAACAGCTATAGATCTATAATGGTGTTCCATGGACAAATGTGTCACCTAAACAGCTATAGATCTATAATGGTGTTCCATGGAATAATTGTGTCACCTTAACAGCTATAGATGATCTATAATGGTGGTCCATGGAACAAGTGTGTCACCGTAACAGCTCTAGATCTATAATGGTGTTCCATGGAACACTCCTGTCACCTTAACAGCTATAGATCTATAATGGTGTTCCATGGAACACTCATGTCACCGTTACAGCTCTAGATCTATAATGGTGTTCCATGGAACACTCGTGTCACCTTAACAGCTCTGGATCTATAATGGTGTTCCATGGAACACTCGTGTCACCTTAACAGCCATAGATCTATAATGGTGTTCCATGGAATAATTGTGTCACCTTAACAGCTATAGATGATCTATAATGGTGTTCCATGGAACAAGTGTGTCACCTAAACAGCTCTAGATCTATAATGGTGTTCCATCGAACACTCCTGTCACCTTAACAGCTATAGATCTATAATGGTGTTCCATGGAACACTCGTGTCACCTTAACAGCTATAGATCTATAATGGTGTTCCATGGAATAATTGTGTCACCTTAACAGCTATAGATCTATAATGGTGTTCCATGGAACACTCATGTCACCTTAACAGCTATAGATCTATAATGGTGTTCCATGGAATAATTGTGTCACCTTAACAGCTATAGATCTATAATGGTGTTCCATGGAATAATTGTGTCACCTTAACAGCTATAGATCTATAATGGTGTTCCATGGAACACTCGTGTCACCTTAACAGCTATAGATCTATAATGGTGTTCCATGGAATAATTGTGTCACCTTAACAGCTATAGATGATCTAGAATGGTGTTCCATGGAATAATTGTGTCACCTTAACAGCTATAGATGATCTATAATGGTGTTCCATGGAATAATTGTGTCACCTTAACAGCTATAGATGATCTAGAATGGTGTTCCATGGAACACTCGTGTCACCTTAACAGCTATAGATCTATAATGGTGTTCCATGGAATAATTGTGTCACCTTAACAGCTATAGATGATCTATAATGGTGTTCCATGGAATAATTGTGTCACCTTAACAGCTATAGATGATCTAGAATGGTGTTCCATGGAATAATTGTGTCACCTTAACAGCTATAGATGATCTAGAATGGTGTTCCATGGAATAATTGTGTCACCTTAACAGCTATAGATGATCTAGAATGGTGTTCCATGGAATAATTGTGTCACCTTAACAGCTATAGATGATCTAGAATGGTGTTCCATGGAATAATTGTGTCACCTTAACAGCTATAGATCTATAATGGTGGTCCATGGAATAATTGTGTCACCTTAACAGCTATAGATCTATAATGGTGTTCCATGGAATAATTGTGTCACCTTAACAGCTATAGATGATCTATAATGGTGTTCCATGGAACAAGTGTGTTACCTAAACAGCTATAGATCTATAATAGTGTTCCATGGAACAAGTATGCCATCTAAACAGCTATAGATCTATAATGGTGTTCCATGGAACAAGTATGCCATCTAAACAGCTATAGATCTATAATGGTGTTCCATGTAACAAGTGTGTCACCTATACAGCTATAGATGTCAACATGCCATAGCATTAGAACTGCTCATCTGGGTCTTCGACCAGAAAAGCTGAAATCTGTTTTGCAGGTTTTGTGGTAAATGGTGTGACTCTGATTGAAAACAGGTTATAGAAACTGTGTAACTTGATTGTATAAGATGATAAGGAACAATTCCATAAAGTTGCATGACCATAGGTCGAACACTTTGAAAGTTTTGACCCGGGTTAGGTTGCAAGTTATAGTTTGTAGAAAAGGGGATGTCGACTCCATGTAAAAAATAAATGGTGCAACGGAATTGCAACAGTGATAAGGAACAGCTGTTTAACAATTAATGACCATAATGTGAACTACTATGAAAGTCAGGAAACCTTCTCGCCTCTGCTGCAGGTTCGAATCCCAATAGGAACTCGACTTTAAGTAAGAAAGTGTTGATTCTTACGGACGGCAGGAGGTATTCTAGCGAGGAAAAGGTGGGTGATCTGCATCTCATATATAGCCTAAAATGTGCTGAAAATGATGTAAAACACGAAACAAACAAACTTTTGAAGTTATGACATAGGACAGGTGCTATGGCAGCTGTTTTGTTAAATGCATTATTTCCTGATAATTGGTTCCTGGCAGCTTATAGTTTTGTAATGTCTGAAACAAAAATTTCTTAGAAACAATAGTTGTATTTATTATTTGCAGGCTGCCACTGTGACAGGAAGAAACAGCTGCGTGATATATACTCCGCTGCAGCGGCCCTAAAGAAAACCGTTATCGCTGTGTCATGATGCATCTAATAACAAACTTACCATCAGGAATTCTCAACACCTTGATTTCCTTAATCTTTAGCAGTTGTTAGAGACAGTCCTGGAGATACAGGACTGGAAATATTTGTCTCATGGATGATTCCATTGTTCTACCCGTCTACATTTGATTTGTCTAAAACGGCAGTCATGAAAAAAAGAGGAGAGATTTTGAAATAAATCGACTGAGTGAGATTTAATATTATTTATTTGTCTGGCTTTCGAGGGTGATTCACTGTAAAATGGTGAGAAACATTGTGCTTCAAACAAAAAAACAATTACTTATGTTACATGTATTGTGATAATTTATACTTATATCCAGTGAATAGAAAAGCCATATCTATTCAGAATCCAGTGAATAGAAAACCCATATCTATTCAGAGCTCTACTTGGAAATATCTCACACTGGGAGATATTTCTGAGAAGCCAGAATTCTACAAAATTATGTATCAATGTGCACTACTTCAAAGAGTGAAATAATGAGAGAAAGAAAATGAACAGAGCAAGTTTTTTTTCTTGTATATCATCACAAAATATGTAATATAGAGTTTGATAACCAGTGTTTTTGAAAAACAGTAAATTTTTCCCGAGGGAGAGAAATTGAAAAGAACATTCTTTTATCAGATATAATAAACAATTAGTAATATGTAAAATCAATTTGCGTATAACTATTCTAATAATTAATATTTATGATTGGAAAAATTCAAGTTATGTAGAAAATCTAACGGGACGCTGCGAGTTTTAATGAAATCAAGATTGCCATGTGTCCCTTTAACAAATGATACTGACTAAGACCTTAGGAGCTAGGTCACTGTAGTAATTTAGTCACAACAGATGAAAAGAAAAATAGTTCCATAATTTTTATCAAGTTTATCAAAAACTAAATAAAAAAGTGAAATGTAAATCATGTAATGTTTGGCCTACAAGTGATATACCACAATTCCATAAACTGACATCACATCATACACGACACAATAGGTTATTCCCTTATTTCACAGAATTTGTCATAACCATATAATAAGGGAATAACCTATTGTGTCGTGTATGATGTGATGTCAGTTTATGGAATTGTGGTATATCACTTGTAGGCCAAACATTACATGATTTACATTTCACATTTTTATTTAGTTTAGGTTGGCAAAATTCAAACAATTTTTGGTTTGAGCAAAAAATATAAATGATTTGTTTGAAAAAGTTTACGGAAGAAACTTCTACCTAGAAAGTCTTCCACCATATCGGTATTCATTTCTCTAAGCCAGTCAGTTATTGAGTATGGTATGTCTTCCTTTGAAAGAATGTACTTTTTGTTTAATGGTCCATCAACACATACTATGTATGTGGGTTATTTTGATACACTGGATTGCCCCGTTACCTCCCCATCTGACGAACGTGCCTTGCCTGGAAAAAAAACAGTGGTGTTGTCAAGCCTTGAACCTTCATCTCCTGATTCAGTCTGTCACTCTGTCCACTGTCCACAATTGTAAACAAATATTACAACAGCCATATTTCCTATGTCCGGACCTCCTAGAAAGGGACTTGCCTCCGATAAAAGATAAGGCTGGCTAAGGGCTTGAATAAATATAGACAAACATTGTGACGGCAATTTTTTCTCAAATAGTCAAATTTCATATTTAAATACACTTGTATGTATGTCGTAATATATTCTAAAATGGAGTAGTTAGAAAATGATGTTAAAATATATTATAATGCTGGTTTCAATACAATTATAATACATTCAAAAATGCTCATCTTCAGATCACCTCCATTAAGAGACCACATGCTTCAAGAGACCTGTATTTCAATTTTGAATTACACCGTTTAAAATTAAAATGCAACTGTATGAAGGCACTACCTGTGTTAAGAGACCAGTTTTGATCTTCCCTTCAGAGGTCTCATAATACAGGTTTGATTTTAGACAGGAGTCATCTCACAGTGCAATATGGACATTTTATTTTTAGTTTGTAGTCGTACAACATATACATGTACTGCAATCGGAATAGTGTAAATTAAGGTATAGAGATGGAAAATAAAAATCCATGGAGTTTGAGAAAATATCATGCATTAGATGATTTATCCGACAATAAATATGGTGTTTTAGTTGGTGAGTTTTATTTCAAGTAATTACTGCTTATTGTACACATTTATTTCAACCTTATTACAAAGTCTATATCTTTATCTGTGTTTTAATATAACATTCCGTCCATTTATTTAAATATTTAGAAATACTGTTTCTAAAAGTGGAGCGATAGGGACTTATTTGAATATGTACTTTCTGTGATATACCATTGTTTTCTTCTTCAACTTTGATATTAAATGTTTTTTTCTGCTGTTTTATGTATATTTAAAAAATTTGGCAAAATAAAAATATTTAAGGCTATTTCTCGGAATTTGTTTTTTAACACAGTAACCCAGTTATACTGTAGACCTAAAGTGCATGATCGTGTAGTACTACTAGACGATGTGTTCTGTATCAAGTACAGGTTCTCCATAGTATTCATTTTTCATATATTAAGAAAATAGCTTGCCAGTCTCTGCACTCATTGCCAATCTCTGCACTCATTGCTAGTCTGCACTTATTGCACGTCTCAGCACTCATTTCCAGTCTGGGTGTTCATTGTCAGCCTGGGTGCTGTCTCTGCACTCATTGCCAATCTCTGCACTCATTGCTAGTCTGCACTCATTGCACGTCTCAGCATTCATTTCCAGTCTGGGTGTTCATTGTCAGCCTGGGTGCTCATTGTCAGTCTAGACTCATTGCCAGTCTCCACACTCATTGCCAGTCTCAGCACTCTTTGCCAATCTCAGCTCTCATTGCCAGTCTGTAATATCTCCGTGGCCTAGTGGTTAACGACGTTGCATTGTAAACCTTCTCGCCTCTCACCGCTGCGAAGTGAGGATGTGTCGATTCTTACAGATGGCGGTAGGTGTACAGTACTGGTTCTACCCAGGAAAATTGGGTGGTCTGCCTCCACACAAAAAAAAGCGACGGTCTATATATATAACCTGACATGTTGAAACACCATACAAACAAACAAATCATTGCCAGTCTCATCACACATTGCCAGTCTCTGTACTCATTGCCAGTCTCAGCACTCATTGCCAGTTTGCAGTCATTGTCAATCTCAGCTCTCATTGCCAGTCTCAGCACACATTGCCAGTCTCACCACTCATTGCCACTCTCTGCACTCATTGCCAGTTTCTTCACTCATTGTCAGTCTGGGTGCTCACTGTCAGCATGGGCGCTCATTGCCAGTCTCTGTACTCATTGTCAGTCTCCATACTCATTGCCAGTCTCAGCACTCATTGTCAGTCTCTACACTCATTGCCAGTCTGCAATCATTGCCAATCTCAGTTCTCATTACCAGTCTCAGCACTCATTGCCAGTCTCTGCCAGCATGGGTGCTAATTGCCAGTCTCAGCAACAATTGCCAGTTCCACCACTCATTGCCAGTCTCAGCACTCGTAGCCAGTCTCAACACTCATTGTCAGTCTCGGCACTCATTGCCAGTCTGGGTGCTCATTGTCAGTTTCAGCAGTTATTGCCGGTCTCAGCACTCATTGCCAGTCTAGGATCTCAATATACCCCCGCTTTCACAAAGTGAAGTGGGGGCTAAACAGGATTGATGCAGTCTGTAATGTCTCATCACGACACGCAACATGTTACTATTACTAGCATTTCTCAGTTTCAAACTGGTTGTTCCCAAACATCATATACACTTAACAACTGATGACCTTATGTCCCTCTACATCACACATTGTTGATTGCCCTCATTAATTTTGTTAAATTTTCCACTCTGATATTGTATAATGAACTTCATGTGGCTTTCACTTCAAGTTGCAAAGCGGGATATTTGACTCTTATATGGCTTTAGAATATGTCTATGGTTAACAGACTGTGAATCATGTAGCCGACAATAAGCATGCATTACAACTTCAATTTCTGGGGAACCCGTCTAAAAAACTTGAATGGTATCAACACATATTTTTCAATGTTCAAAGCTTGCCGTTTTATTGCCTCAAATGACGTTTTCGTAGAGCAGTCTACTAAAGTGTAGAATGCGTCAATATTTCAGGGATCTTCACGTCCGGGATTTTTTACGGAGCATTATGAAACTGAATGAAACGCAAGTATTGGAATGGAATAAGTGCAAATCTGTATTTTAATGGAATAATACCGTTTTATGGAATAATACCCAATTCTTGTAAATACCGCTGTGTTATACACTAGTCGATGGGTTTATTCGCTGCCTATATGGTTTTTAGAATTGCACATGTAATGGTAAGGTAGCAATAAACAGTTTCTTTGAGTTTTTCACTTTGATAACGCAATCTTATAATTACACATGGTAGCAATGAGACGTCTGTTGTAATGCACACGCTAACGCACACGCATCCCTTACATGTGAACACCTGTACTTCTGTGCTGATGTGTACTTCTAGCATGTCGTGGTCAAAGTTGAATTGTAATCAGTATGTAAGGCAAATCAAGGTATTTGAACAGAGAGAAGCGAGGTCGCCCACCTTGATTCAAAATGTTTGGTAGGAACAACTGATGGTAAAACTCCGGAAGAATGTGTCTGGTAAGAAAAAAGAACGGTCGTGGCGTGTTTACGTCAACATAATTTTTTTCAATATTGTTTTAACACCCGTGACTTGATATGTTATTATGTTAAACTTCGTGTCCAGTCCCTACCCAGATATATGCTATTTCCTCTCGGCAGCTATTTTACGCTTGCGTAAAACTTTGCTTGTCACCTTCTGTGATAGTTTTAGTTGCTACCATTTTTGTCTTACCTTAGTATCATGTTTGGTGACACAACTACCTTCAACTAGCCATCTGCGATTTTGTACAATATTAATTTATGTTAGCGTAAAGAATGTTATCAGGGATTGCATGGATGACATACAGTTGCCTTCGGCCCACATGTAGAGTAACTACAATCTAGATGAAGCTTCATGTACAGTATTTCTCTATATACATATAGTATATGTTCTACAAACTTTCCCTAGAGGAATCCATTAGCCTGAATCATATTGTTTTTGGCCTTTCTGTCTATCTGTCTGTCTCTCCACATCTTGTATGCCCTACTCCTTGGTGGGTTTCGACTTAACTTTGCATAAAGCATCCATATGATGTCTAGTTGTGTATATATGATTTTGAGGTCAGTTGGTCAAAGTCAAGGTCACCATCACCTATCCATCACAAATTTTGTCTGCGTTATTCCTCCTAAACAGATTTTGGATTTTGATAAAACATTGTGCAAAGCGTCAGTATGGTGTCTTGTGCATATCTGATTTTGAGGTCATTTTGTGGATATCTGATTTTGAGGTCTATTGGTCAAAGGTCAAGGTCAGCATGACACATCCATCACAAATCTTGTCTGCACTACTCCTAAACAGCTTTTGGATTTGATGAAACATTTTACAAAGCATCGTTATGATGCCTTGTTGTGCATGTCGAAGCAAATCTCATAAACTGTGGAAAGAGGATGACCCCTATAGATTTTTGAGGATTTTTTTTCATGGTCATCGTGACCTGTCTGTCACAATACACGTCTGTCATAAACCTTTCTACGCTCCTCCAAAACAGCTTTTGAATTCTGAAGAACCCTGACCCAGTAATGAAAAACTTGTCCACACTTTAACTCCACTTCATCTGAATCAAATATCAAACTTCTTGGGTTGTGAGAGGATGACCTCTATTCATTTTGAGGTCAATAGGTAGAAGTTTGTCTGTTTGCTTTTCATGTTACATAAAAATAATGTTTTATATTCAGAAACATTTCCACAAGTCCGTAATGTTATCCAGAAATGCACCCAGTCCACTATCACATCTCAACAATGTTGTGCAGGGAGTGGGGAGACATCTGGGTTTTTTTTCAACAAAAAAGTATAGTCAGTAAGTACATGAATGAAATGACCCATGCAAACTAAACTGAATAATAAGCTTCATTAGCCAGATTGAATGCTCAAATAAAAGTAACCCCGATACTATCTGCTCAGATGAATAATGTAATTTGCCCTATCCTAGTATTTATGAGGTATGTCAATTTGCCCCTATCCAATGTATGTCAATTGAAGTGTTGTTAACAAAGGATTACAGATAAAACGTTTTGACATCCCTTTTGTAAAAATATCTCACTCTCTATTGTGTGTATTTGCAAGCATTCGTGAATTGCACTTTACATCAGTAATCTGGCACCATCAGGAAATACATTCCAGGTTCACCCGCAATTTACATTGTGGTAAAAACATATATACAAAATGTACATACATGTATAACCATATCACCCACAGAAATGCTGAGCTGAACACTGTTAATATTTTGCAGGATTTATGGAAACGTTTTATGGAAAGTTGAACTAGAACTGACACCGAGGCGTAAAAATACCCCACCGCTGGTGGTATATAGAGAAAAAGCCGGGACAAGAATTTTCTTTTTAACTACCAACTATAAAATGCATTAAAAAATGCAAAGGGCCATAACTGAGTGGAAAATTATCGAATCGGAATGTCACGACAATATGCGCATCTGCACTTGATATTGATGCTTTATAAAATTTAAAGAAATAGCCCGAACAAGAATTTTCTATTTGACTACCAAGTATGAAATGCATTAAAAATACAAAGGGCCATAACTCACTGGAAAATTACTGAACCAGAACATCATGATAGTATGCACATCTCCACTTGATATTGATACTTCCTAATAAGTTTTAATAAATTCTAACAAGGAGTTTTAGAGAAATAGCCCGGACAAGTATTTTGTATTATATATATATATTAGAAATGCAAAGGGCCATAACTCAGTGGAAAATTATCGAACCGGAACGTCGCGACAATATGCGCATCCCCACTCGATATTGATGCTTTGTAGCAAGTTTCACGAAATTATAACATGGGTTTTTAGAGAAATAGCCCGAACAAGAATTTTCTATTTGACTACCAAGTATGAAATGCATTAAAAATACAAAGGGCCATAACTCAGTGGAAAATTATTGAACCGGAACGTCATGAAGTATGCACATCTCCACTTAATATTGATACTTCCTAGCAAGTTTCGCTAAATTCTAACAAGGAGTTTTAGAGAAATAGCCCGGACAAGGATTTCGCATTATATATATTAGAAATGCAAAGGGCCGTAACTCTGTGGAAAATTATCAAACCGGAACGTCATGATAATATGCGCATGACCACTCAATATTGATGCTTCCTAGCAAGTTTCGCGAAATCCTAAGAAGGAGTTATTGAGAAATAGTCCGGACAAGAATTGCGTCTACGGACAGATATTAGAACTACAAAGGGCCATAACTCAGTGGAAAATTACTGAACCGGAACGTCATGACACTATGTACATCTCCACTTGATATTGATACTTCCTAGCAAGTTACGCTAAATTCTAACAAGGAGTTTTAGAGAAATAGCCCAGACTAGGATTTTATATATATATATATATATTAGAAATACAAAGGGCCATAACTCATTGGAAAATGATCGAACCAGAATGTCATGATAATATGCGCATGTCCACTCGATATTGATACTTCCTAGCAAGTTTGACGAAATTCTAAGGAGTTATTGAGAAATAGTCCGGACAAGAATTGTGTCTACGGACAGATATTTGAACTACAAAGGGCCATAACTCTGTGGAAAATGATCGAACCGGAACGTCATCAGAGTGTGCATATGTCCACTTGATATTGATACTTCCTAGCAAGTTTCGCAAAATTCTAAGGAGTTACTGAAAATAGCCCGTACAAGAATTGCGTCTTCGGACGGACAAGGAGATTCCAGTATACCCACCCCTCCACTTTGTGGGGGTATAAAAATAGAGGATCTTACACGAGCGCCTGTGTATTATTGATATTAATAAATGAGACAGAATGATAGTATATGAGGCTTTTCATTTATCATATAACACATCTACAATGTCTTTAATGTTGTTAATTTACCTTGTATGCGGCAGCAATTTGTAAGAGAAATCGTGACGTTGTTTTGTTGTTTACATGACGTCAGCTACATAACACGGCTGTAACACATTCGCACTACAAATAATGCGACACCTTAAACCAAATTTAATGTTACTATCATGTATTTTATGAAGTACCATTTCAAATAATGATAAATATTTAGGGAGTCTTGACATCTCGTAGGATATACCATGTAAACAATTGGGACTGAATGTTTCACAGACCACTACAGTGATTCGGTCCTCATTTCCATTTGCATACACTAGTGTATTACAATAAATAAGTCCTGGCTTTATGACACTCTCAGAAGCCATGTTATGTGACAAATAAAGTTTCATGAAAATGGGTCGAACGCTTTGAAAATTTTGACTCAGTTAGGTTACAGGTTAAAGTAGTGTGGAAAAGTGTATGACTCCATGTAAAATTTAACTGGGTAACAGAGTTGCATATGTGATAAGGTTGCATAAGTGGTAAGTAACAACTGTTTAAAAGTTAATGACCATATGTGAACTACTATGAAAGTTAGGACACCTTCTCATCTCTCATTGCTGTTAGTTCGAATTCCAATGGGAGCTCGACTTTACGTGAGAAAATGTTGATTCTTACTGATGGCGGGAGGCGTACCGTACTGGTTCTATCCAGGGAAACCTTATCACCCAAAAAAATGCTGACACAATCTTATCCAGACAGAGAGGTAAAATCCCGCCACATAGGAACCATAGACAATATTCAAATAGGGGTCATAGAAAATATTCAAATAGGGACCATAGAAAATAATATTCAAATAGCCTGGGATCATATGAAATATCCAAGTAGGGACCATAGAAAATATGTAAACAAGGATCATAGAAAATATTAAAATAGGGACCATAAAAATATGCAAATAGGGACCTTAGAAAATGTGTAAACAAGGATCATAGACAAGAGGGCCATGATGGCCCTATATCGCTCACCTGAGTAAATTTGAACCAATAAAACACACTTAACAGTTGTTTTTAGGTTTTATTTAGGATCCAAATGAAAACTTGTGACAAATAGGATGGGGCAAATTCTGACCACTTGGTTCACCAATTCAACAAACTTGATGCAATACATACATAGTTTTACCCCAGGTTCAATATTTGTACAATCCTTGTCTAGGATCAGTAGATGATGGTACATGCAAACTATCTGATTCAAAACTTGTGGTTTCAGACAAGAAGTCTTTTAAAGTTTTCTGATATAGGGAAACTGCCCCACCGGCAGCCATGTTTTTGGACAGATCAACCTGGTATGAACAATCTTAATTATTAATTACTGCTAAATAATTAATTATTTTAAAATCCATTCAGCCGTTTCAGACGAGAAGATTTTTTAAGATTTCCATATAGAAATATAGCAAAAATAAGCCCCGCCCTCTGACGTCCATGTTTTTTGACGAATCAACCCGGCTTGAACAATCTGGATAGAGGCCCACCCAAACATCATTTCTGTGAAATTAATTTGAAATCCATCAAGCGGTTTCAGACAAGAAGATGTGTTAAGATTTCCATATATAAATATAGCAAAAATAAACCCCGCCCTCTGGCAGCCATGTTTTTTCCATCAAGCGGTTTCAGACAAGAAGATTTTTAAAAGTTTTTCATTGGAAACTGCCCCGCCCTCTGGCGGCCATATTTTTTGACAAATCAACGCTGCTTGAACAATCTTGGTAGAGGGTCACCCAAACATCATTTCTGTGAAATTATTCATAAATCGAGCCAATAGTTTTAGAGAAGTAGATTTTTAAAGTTTTCCAGCTTTTTTCTTACGGTTGCTTTGGCAACCAGAGTTCTGCATGGATTTCCATACTTTGAATAATCTTGAAAGAAGACTACCCAAGGATCATTCCTGTGAAGTTTCGTCAAAATTGGCCATGCAGTTTCAGAAGAGTTGTTTGAAGCAATTGTGGACGGAAACACGTTGCTTCAAAAAATTCATCAATCAAATTCTATACTAAACAAAATCATTTGTGCTCAGGTGAGCTAAATATATTCAAATAGGATTCATAGAAAATCTTCAAATAGGGATCATAGAAAGTATTCAAATAGGGATCAATGGAACTAGAATTATCACTGAAGGTGATGAATACCCCTGCTTTTTGATCAGTTGTTATGTGTATATGAAGTTTGGGAACACCTCATCCAAAACTGTTCGAGAAATGCAAGTAATGAAAATGTGTTGCTTGATGCGATGGAACAAAAACGTGTTATGCGACAGACGTTATGGGACATTACGGACAGCATGATTCCTATATAGCCTCCACTTCACTGTGAAAGTAGGGGTATAAATATTCAAATAGGGATAATAGGAAATGTTCAACTCATCACGATTTTTGTTGTCACTTTTATTTTATACTTTGTATTCCCTGTTAAAATAGACATAGTCACAAAATTTACATGTTTTAAAATGAGACCATTGCACTGGAAGCTTGATCAACAAGATTGGGATTATATACACATGCTATTGATCATCATGTACACATTAGAATATTATGTACAAATTGATGATAAATGATACAAATAACTGCTGTTTTGATAAATACAGGTATGATACATTTCACAATATATGACACATTTTACGGGAGGCATACAGGACTGGTTCTACCCAGGAATAAGTGGGTGGTCTGTCTACACAACAAAAAATCGACCATCATGAATAGACTAAAATGTGCTGAAAAATGTCATTTAATAAATTTGGACTCGTGAACGACTTGTTGCACAAAAAATTTGTTCTCGTCTGTTTACTCGTTTTGTAATTTGTGATGAGTATTTTGAATATTTTATCATAAATTAATGCGATAAAAGAAATTATCTCCACTGACTATCCTACACTTTGCAACAATATAATTTAAGTTTTTCTTTTTATCTAACTTGCGATCAGGTTTTACATTTTTGGTCTATTTCAAAAAAATCATAAAAAGTAACTAATAAAGCTTTAAAACCCAATTAGCAATATGAATTATTGTTTTACAATTTATAATACAAAAACTCGTCAAGTTTTCAAGACCAAACTTATTCATAAACAGTATTCGGACACAACAGAATATAAAGTCCGTATTAATGCATGTGCACCTTCTATATGAAACTGAAGCAACTAATGATGGTTGGACAGACAATGTCACATCCACCATTCTCCCAAATCTCCCCCACGAAGACCCTTGTATGCCTTTTTTATGTATATTGAAGGGCGAATTCAAAACCATTTTAACTATTTATATATAAAGAACAAGATGCGCCAGTTTGGCACCAAGTCTTTGACATACTATTTAACCCATTCAGACTCCACCAGTCTGTCAATATTTAACAATTTAGCTCGTCAGCCAAAGGTATAACCAGAAAACAAGTTTCAACCAGAAAACATGTTTCAACCAAAATCACTGGTCAATTAATAGTCTACATATAGCATTACAGAACAGTTTCTAAACATATTAACATGAGCATAACAATTTTCCCAACCAACAATCTGCTCCCTTCTTTCAGCAAGTTCATATTAACCCAATATTTTGCTCCCTTCAGGTATTCGTACATCCACGATGTCATTAACCCTAACACGCTAAGCACGACTAATAGCCTTTGCGTCCATTGTAAACCCAGATCAGCCTGCAAGTAACACGCAATGTCCAGCTGCTGATCAGTCATTTTCCCCAAAATACCCCTTTGTCACATAAATGGAATGGTCTTAATTCAAAGAAAGAACGGTCCATTATATATATGTAGCTGGATAAGGGTTAAAACAAGTATCTGACCATGTCAGGTATTTACTTGTGTAGATAAAACACATACTGCACCATAAACAAATTTAAAGGGACACATAGCAATCTTGAAGTTTTTATCAAGCATTATTAGCCTCTCGATTTATTAATCCAGTATCATTTTGGCTTTAAATCTGCTGGCATATATTTAAATACAATTTTGAGTTTTCAACTTTTCTTTGTTAGGTTTGCATAGATTAATGATGAAATGTAATCAACAGTTAGTAACATGCAAAAACAATTTGCTTTATACAATTCCTATAACTATTATAAATGACTGAACAAATTCTATTTATGAAGAAAAACTAACGGGATGCCGCGAGTTTTAAAAATATCAAGATTGCCGTGTGTCTCTTTGATATATACACCGAGTCATAAAAGAAAGAGTGCACTCAAAATATGCATACACACACCCAATACGAATATTACATCTCTGTAAATTTCATGAATGTGTACAAACATCGTAACTTTATGTTTGAGAAGAAGTTAAACGTTTGACATTCATGAGAAATTTCAGAAAACCAGCAATGAGCAAGACGACTGTTATGTAGTGTTTTCACATTCAACTCCAAGCATTTTGTTCAATTTTTGTTTTGCTATTTTTTTGACTTTGAGGAACTCAAACTCTGTTAGTGAAGGAATGTTTCACTACTTTATGAATGGATACATTTTGTATATTTTAAAACTTGCTTTGTTAAATTTATCGTAAGAACATTTTAAATATTGCCAAAAAGAGATGTGCACACTTTCATTTTTGACTCGGTATACTATAGAATGTACATTAACCCATAACTCGCTGAGCACGATTATAATACCTTTGCGTCCATCATGTCCATTGTAAAGAAAGAACAGTCCATTATATATATGTAGTGGGCTAAGGGTTAATGTTTGTGACCACATTGAGCTTCAATAATAGTGGGCCAGGTCTACTCATTTTTATGGCTCTATGACTAACATAGTAGATAATCTTTTTTATAATTAAGAGATCGCTATGTCAACACCAAAAAGACCCGCTTATATTCTTAGCAGCATATGCTGAGTGCACTAAAATGGCTATTGAATACAGAATGTTGAACTTGAGACTTCATACTGACACGTGCAGTACGGCAGTTATAACTTAAGATGTCACAGTAACACGTGCATTGGTTATAGTATCCGGTACAGAGCGCCATGTTTATATCACAGATAGAGTTACAATATCCCATATAACACTCGTCTGCTCCTCAAATACCAAACTTGGGTGTCCGTCGTGGCGTGGAAGATGGGGTACCGGGCTCCTTTCTCCCTGGGGTGGCAATCTGCGACCTGTTGTACAAATATTAAAGAATAAAATCATATAGGAAACAATGCAATAAACGGGCCATTCTTAAAATATATTTGCTGTTTCCCGACCCTGGATTTCATACAAGGGTAGGTAGGCAGGTGATTTGTATTTTTTTGCCAAGTAGAATAAACACCTGAAGAAATTACAGAAAAATATACTAAAGATATAAAAAAAAAAAAAATGTTAAAAGATTTATTGCTATAAATGTTGGGTATGGACCTTTTTCACATGCAGGTATGGAAACGGCAAACCAACATTTTTTTATGATCAGCCTCATGAAGGAGTTATTTACTGTCTTCTATATGTTATTGATCCTGCATATACAACTGATAAATATCAATATTTCATAGGGTGAACACAAAACCATTGTATCTATATTAAAGGGATACACGGCAATCTTGATGTTTTTTTAAAGCATCAATATTAGCATCTCTACTTATTATCAAGGAACATTTCGACTTTTAATCGGCTTGCATATCATTAAATAAAATTTTGTATTTTCAATGTTCTATGTTACTTTACCAAATGTTGAAATATATTATTGGTGCAGTATTATCAAAAGTCGGTATTATATAAAAACAATTTGGTTTATACTATTCTTATAATTATTATTAATGATTGAAATAATGCATGTTATTTAGAAAAACTAACGGGACACCGCGAGTTTTCAAAAAATCAAGATTGCCATGTGTCCCTTTAAGCAATGTATCCTTTATGGGATAGTTGATATCAGTTTACGATGACATAATGCCTTTAAATAATTTTATTATAACCTGAGATCAACTGTTTTGTTTGTTGAGTGTTTTATGTCATTTTCAACTGAGCTATAAAAGATGCATTACATGTACTTAAACCAATATTTCTCGATCAATCCTCGTAAATATATTTCCAGGTATCCAGTTTGATTTAACATATTTGGATGTGCACTTTTGAGGCACCTATGTAAAGCTTCTTGACAACAATGTCTCTCAGAGAATTTTAAACGAGAGTTCCATTTTATGTGAACAATAATGAATGAATGGTGTTTTACGGCACGCTGACACAAATAGGTAATGTTTTGCATGAAAACAGATGTAATTTAATTATGAAATAGTAGACCTTCTAAAGACTACAGTAATGAACAAACATGATTTTTTTTTTATATTTTACATGCCTTTAAGATTATTCAATGAGTTCCATATTTGTTCAAGTGAAAGGAACAAAAATGTTAAGATTTCTTTTATCATTTGTCATCTTTCGAGTTTACTCTAAAATATCCATTTAAATAACTTTAATATTAACAAAAAAAATATATGGGTTTGATACCTTAACAGTTTGGTAAAAAATTACAGGGTTAATGGTACGCGGAACAGCACCGACCCGTGACAGAGATGTTTTTTGCGAGAAATTTGACATATCTCAGAAAAGCATTTGGTTAAGTAAAAGATAATCCCATAGTCGATATAATAGATCTTCCTCAGTCAACCACCCAAGGAATTTGATGTTCGCTTACCCCCACCACTTTCGGAATAATATTAGTGATGACCCTCACCACCCACAGGAAAATAATAGGAGTAACTACCCCACCCCCACCCCCACTGGAATAGATCTAACCAAAAGTCCCCCTCCACCCGCACATACGCTGGAATGCTTTTGGTAAAGTCCCCCCCACCCCTCACCCCACCCCCCATCACCCCTGACACATGCTGGAATCTGGAATAGCTCTAACCAAAAGTCCCCACCCCACACATAAGCTGGAATAGCTCTAACCAAAAGTCAATACTGCCACCCTGAAACCCTCACACGCTGAAATCTGGAATAGCTCTAACCAAAAGTCCCCACCCCACACATAAGCTGGAATAGCTCTAACCAAAAGTCAATACTGCCACCCTGAAACCCTCACACGCTGAAATCTGGAATAGCCCTAACCAAAAGTCCCCACCCACACATAAGCTGGAATAGCTCTAACCAAAAGTCAATTCTGCCGCCCTGAAACAAAAGACATCAATCTTATAACCGGATGTTTCTGTTGAAAAATTAAACCTGGTTAAAACAGAAATTGAGTTTTACTACTATAGAATATATTGCATCGAAATGGATTAGTAACCATGGCAACTGATTGTAGTCACATACTTTTTAGCTCCGAGGACCTGCTTCTCCTGGTGATCCTTACGAATCTTGATGAGTTCCTCGGCTCGCTTCATCTCCTCCTCCATAGCCCCCATCTCCTCTATCGTCTCCTGGCGTCTCTCCTGGCCAATCAGAATTATACATGGTAACAACTGAAGGTATCTGATTTACACAACAATGAACTAGAACTGTCACTGAAGGTGATGAATACCCCCGCTTTGAAAAAAAAAGTGAAAGCGACATGAAGTTGTATACAATATTAGAGTGGAAAATTCTAAGTCAAACAAAGGGCCATAATTCTGTAATTCTGTTTTTGTTTTGTTTTGTTTTGTTTTTCATCTTAATCTAAATAATTATATGAAACTAGGATGCATACAATTTAACTAATATGTGACAAACCTGTCTGGTTTTTGATGCGTCCTTCACACTGTAGAACATGGGACCAAGCTCTGCGAGCCAATGTCCATCCACAGCGGTAACACACTGCATGTATTCTTTGCTCGTCATGATCAGCTCGTGGTACACTATGTAGTCGGGTGTGTAACCCATACCAAATAGGGCACTGGTGGGGTGGAGATGGCAGGGCATTCCCGTGCGCACATTCACATACTCGCCCAAACCCTGTCAAACACAAGGACATGTAAATTTTTATTAATTTTCCATTTAATGATACTGGTGTAGAAGTTAATGTTTATATTTCATGTAAGAGTATAATTAATATATATGACCTACATCAATTACTTTATAAAAGTTAATGTTTATATTTCATGTAAGAGTATAATTAATATACATGACCTACATCAATTACTTTATAGAAGTTAATGTTTATATTTCATGTAAGAGTATAATTAATATACATGACCTACATCAATTACTTTATAGAAGTTAATGTTTATATTTCATGTAAGAGTATAATTAATATACATGGCCTACATCAATTACTTTATAGAAGTTAATGTTTATATTTCATGTAAGAGTATAATTAATATACATGACCTACATCAATTACTTTATAGAAGTTAATGTTTATATTTCATGTAAGAGTATAATTAATATACATGACCTACATCAATTACTTTATAGAAGTTAATGTTTATATTTCATGTAAGAGTATAATTAATATACATGACCTACATCAATTACTTTATAGAAGTTAATGTTTATATTTCATGTAAGAGTATAATTAATATACATGACCTACATCAATTACTTTATAGAAGTTAATGTTTATATTTCATGTAAGAGTATAATTAATATACATGACCTACATCAATTACTTTATAGAAGGTAATGTTTATATTTCATGTAAGAGTATAATTAATATACATGACCTACATCAATTACTTTATAGAAATATTTCTCTGACTCAAAAGGGCTAATAGTATTTCTTTAAATCCATCTGCAGTACAGTTCAGGTTAACCTTTTGACCTATTGACAGTGACATTGACTTTTGATACAGATACCTATAGTTGGTACTAACATCCATAGGAACTCATTTAGTAGGGAGAAAATATATTTGTTATATTTTTTCTGTTGTTGGTTTTTTTTTTTACTTTAAACATTTATTTTACATTGATTGTAAAGAAAGCTCTTTGAACTTATTTGAATCACTCTCGATGTCTTCCTGGGTAGAACCAGTACTAAGCAATGCAGATAAAGTGTCTTGCTCAGGGACACAACGCATATGGCAATGGCGGGAATCGAACCCATGACTTTTGGATCATGGGTCCAACGTTCTACCACTAGACCACAGCGGTTTTTTTTTTCTTGAAGTGGGGTGGGGATGAGAGGATAAAACATATACGATATGCTCTGCAGCTTATTCCATTTTGCCATTTTTGGTAGCTACAACTTAATGTGAAATGTGCTAACCTTTAACCTGGCCGCCTGCTACAAGGTATGCAGCTTAGATAAATTTGATTATGTACATGTTATTATCTGAAATGAAGAAACAATTGTCAAGAACTTTCAAATGACCTTTAACCTGACTGACTGTTGACAGCTGGCAAAGTAAATACACCGAATCAGTGATCATGCACTTTAACTGAACCTTACACTTTAACCCTTTAATTTGACCTCTGACTACTGACCTTTAACCTTGCTGCCTGCTGGAAGTAGGATGAGCAGATGCACCTCCTGATGATATCCCAATCGTTACCACACGAGATCAGCTCCATCTTCTGTGAATCCATGATCTCCTTCAACTGTTGTCGCACCTCGCGCACCTACAAGAGACAGAAATACCATTTATGACAAAAGACATCGCCTGTCGTTGCAGACGCTCATCAGTCGTTTACTAATGACAATGAGGACATGTGTCAAGTTTCAATCCATTATGTAAATATAAGCTAGCATTCAAAACTTTAACCACATTTTCCTAAGTATAAAAGGGGTCATAATATTTTGTTAAAATAAAAGCATGAGTTATAGAACCTGCCCCTATGATGTTTTCTAATGATGCCTAAAACATGTGTGAAGTTTCAATCCATTATGGGAAGTTGTTTCTAAAATATAAGCTTGCATTCAAAACTTTAACCACATTTTCCTAAGTATAAAAGGGGCCACAATATTTTGTTAAAATAAAAGCATGAGATATAGAACTTGGCCCTATGATGTTGTCTAATGATGTCAAGACGTGTAAAGTTTCGAACCATTCATATTATGTAAAATTTACGCTATAAAAGCTTACATACATAACTTTAACCAGGGGATGAAGATGCAGCCGATCAAGTGGTAAGAAAACCTCATAATTTTTTTATTTCAAAGGTACCTTTGGTATTACTAGTAGAAGAACTTGGGAATAATTCCACAATGGAGTTTCAGTGAAGTTTATACATGTATGTGTAGATATCTAGCTTAATAATCTAATGCACAGAAATGGTGCAGCGTAATATATCTACAGACAGGAGTTTGATCCCCACTCCACACTGTCAACAAGAATACATTGCTTAAACAAATGGATGCTTCGTGAATGAAAGCGTATCAGTGGATATAAAGTTAAAGAGAAAATTAACAACAATAATAAACTCATGTAGGTCTGCCTGTTATATTATATGACAAGAAAGATTTTCTTAAGATGATCAAAACAATGACGTTTCAACACAATGACATACTGTTTCAAAACAATGACATACTGTTTCAAAACAATGACATACTGTTTCAAAACAATGACATACGTTTCAAAACAATGACATACTGTTTCAAAACAATGACATACTGTTTCAACACAATGACATACTGTTTCAAAACAATGACATACTGTTTCAAAACAATGACATACTGTTTCAACACAATGACATACTGTTTCAAAACAATGACATACTGTTGCCTACCAATTACAAGAAGAACAGCACTCTATTATATTCCAGACTCAACATGAATGTAAGTATACAAAGAGGGATAACTCTGTGTTTACTCAAGCTCAAGTCAGAGTTATGGTTCTTGTGCTCTGTACTTCCTCTCACTGGGCTCTATCATTGTATCATGTTCCATTCCAGTCCCATAAGTAGTTTCCAGGTTATGCTCTGGACAAAATGTTAAGAAAAAAAGTACAAAGAACAATTATTTAACAGATGATAGAGTTATGTTTCTTGTGTTCTGCACTTCCTCTCATTGCCCTCATTTGTTGTGTGAAGTCTCATTCCAGTACCATAAGTAGTTTTCAAGTTATCATCCCGTAGAATCCGGATGGATGGAAAAAGAGGCAACTACCAGTGGCGTAGCGTGGCCGTTTCCAACGTACTGTGGGAGTGTGTAGTCCTATATCCCCTTCTCCCTTCACTTTCAATGCATTTTTTCATTTTTTTAGACTTTTATTTCCGATTTTCAATGTTATTCACATGAGTATTTGAGTTTGCCAAGCTACGCCACTGACTACCTACATTATTTACCAATCCCAGATTGGAGATAAATCTACTCTAACTATCAAATTAATTCCTATTTTCAATTTATTCTCTGGACATAGAATGAACTCCAAATCACGTAACAAGCAGACGATTTAAGCTGTTGGATTTGCTTATGGTTACATGGTGTTGGTCAGCACAAGAGCACAAACCACGAAGTATTAACGATAATCTGTTTTTTATTCTTATCTTTCTCTTATTACAAGTGCAAACACCGGATTGCGAATTCAACATGCATTACTTGGTCCGAGTATTAACTTCTTCCATACCCCATCCAACCCGTTCTCCAAGAAGCGAAAATGGGGTTGGCTGGGGTATGAAATAAAACCTTAATTTCGGCTTAAAAAGTTTGCATATTGTAGATTTAAAACATTATATAGTTAATTTTTAACAGGTTATCGCATTTTCTTCTGTAAAAAAATGTTTTAAACGTGTTTTATTGTCGGAATAACCGTTATAAAATCCAATTAATATAAGCTTTCCCATCGCTTAATGGAATTAAGGCCGGACCACGTAATGTTAACTGAAATATCCAAGTAAACAAGAAAATTGGTAGAACCGATGGATGCTCCCCGAAATGAATCCTCAACTTATCACATGGCCTTGTATCAGTTCCATTAGTAGTTTTTGACTTATGCTTCAGACAAGAATTACAAGTATAAAATAACAAAGGGCAATGACTCTAATTTAAATGAAGACAGAGTTACGGTTTTTGTACTCTGCATTTCCTTTCATTGCCCTCTATCATTGTGTGAAGTTTCATTGTAGTTTCATTGTAGTCCCATCAGTAGTTCTAAAGTAATGCTCCGGATAAAAGTTGGACGGACGGAAGGACGGACATAGTGACGACTTTAGGCTCCCCCGAAAATTTCTGGAGCATAAAAAGGGGGAAATACATGACAAGAGTAATGGTTCTTGTCATACAACATTGTATAATGAACATGCATGACAAGTTTCAAAGCTTTCCGACAATTTATTTTTGAGAACTGAAGAAAAAAGAAAACTTGAACCAAAACGTCAAAATGCGTAGACGAACAGACGGACAAACAGACAGAAATCACAAAACTATAAGCCTGGATTTGCAAATTTGCAATGCAATCCGGCTAAAAAGGGGGTATAATTCATGTAAAATATAAGACAGAGTTATGGTTCATGTCATATAACATTATGTAATGATAATGAACATGTGTGCCAAGTTTCAAAGCTTTCCGACAATTTGTTTTTAAGAAATGAGGAAAAACAAAAACTTTAACCAAAGTGTCAAAACATGTAGATGGACGGACAGACGGAAATCACCACACAGTTAGCCTGGATTTGCTATGCAGTCAGGCTAAACAAGAGGGCCTGTGGATGCTCTGCTGGGTAAAATGGCTCTTATATCTAAGGTTGTCATCCTAAAATTCCCATCAGTACTTAAACTAAAAGGCCTTATTGAAATTTTGCACATGATGTTAGATGCATATAAGGAACATTTTGGTGAAGTTAGGGAAAATCCTGTAAGAAAAAAGCAAGATATGCATGTCGTAGCGGATACGGACATGACCTAAAATTTGTCGAAAGTAGGTCACAGCAATCCAAAATTTTGCACATGAGGTAAGGTGCATATAAGGAACATCCAGGTGAAGCACGGTGAAAATCCTGCAAGAAAGAAGATAGATACACGTCGTAGCGGAGACTGGACGTGAAATATATTTCATCGAAAATAGGTCACAGTAACATGAATTGAATTGAATTGGATTTTATAGCGACTTTCCAGCTTCTACTGGTGGAGGAAGACCACAGTAACATGAAATTGTTCAAGTGATGTTTAATGAAGAAGATATTATGAAACTAGAGGTAGGGAAACTGGGAAAAGGCCATAAATCTGCAAAAAACCATTCACGTGCACAACTAGGCTTGGTACTGCACATCCTTGCCAAGTTTTGTTGAAATCCAGCTAGGGGATCAGGAGAACTAGTCTGGACAAATTGTGTGTATTAAAACCTTTAAAGGGCCATAACTCCACCAACGATTATTTAACCAGAACATGGCAAAGACATGCGCAACTAGGATTGGTACAGATCATCCTTGCCAAGTTTCATTGAAATCTGGCCAGGGGATCAGGAGAACTAGTCCGGATGAAGTTTATGTATTAAAACCTTTAAAGGGTCATAAATCTGCCACAAATCATTGAAAATTATGTGGCGTGTACCGAGCGGAACTAATTACACAACTTCAATTTGGACAGAGCTAATATATACACGTTGCTCCCTACAATGATTCTGGTATATACAGATAAAAATGATTCGTGGATACGTCTCAAATTAACTTGCTGAGATCTGATAAAAACTTAATAAAACATAATTTACAGTAGCATATTATTTCCAGCTCGCAACGACAATGTTTATCACTATTCAAGTGAGCCAACACAGCTCAATCCTCTACAGTACGACTGAGCTACTCAACACTGAGTGCCTGCTCACGTTATCAACTGAGCTGCTCAGTTTTACCAATTGACTTGCGCAACTGAGCGGCTCACACGGCGCAGTAAGTTTCTCAATACACCTAGCTATACACTGAGTCGCACGCACCAGACCCGCGTAATAGTACTCGACGCCCACGTTACTCAACTACATGCCGGAGTTAGTTCTACCGTCACACATCTACGCCAGAAGTACTGGATTCCTACTATACCCCGGTATTTCCAGCCTGTATTCCGGAAGTGCGTCATTTGCCGGAAAACCATTGGCAGACCACATGCTGCTCCTGATCCACCACATCTGCCAAAGAACAGAGTAGAGTTTGCTGTACCATTCACCGTCTCTGGAGTCGACTTCACTGGGGCCCTCTACATACGGAATAGAACCGGAAGTGAAACGAAGGTATACATCTGCCTGTTTACTTGTGCATCAAACAGAGCAGTTCACCTTCAGGTTGTACCTGATTTGTCCGAAGATTCCTTCATGTTGGCATTCAGACGATTTTCCAGCCGGAAGTCATTACTGCGCATCATGATATTGCATGGACAGCGCAACAATGTTCAACGCTGCTTCAAACCAACTTCGACAACTGTTCTAGTCAACGATAATTCGAGAAGCACTCAGTAACCATGGTACCCAGAGCCCAAGCGACGTTGATCAGCCATTTCCGAGATCGCTGGAAACGGGAGTACCACACAAGCCTACGAGAGCACCATCAACAAGACCGGTAACAATCGGCAGACGATCAAAGTCGGCGACGTCGTCCAAGTCCACGATGATGTAACACCGAGGCTAAGCTGGAAGATTGGGGTTGTTACAGAGCTTATCAACGGGAACGATGGACTGACACCTGCAGCCATGATCCGCACTACCAGTGGACTTACATCAAGGCCACTAGTGAAACTATATCCATTGGAAGTGATATGAGAGACATTCAGTGACTGTTTCAGTGATTTAAAGGACTATATTAACTTTTCGAGGCCCGGAGAATGTTGTGAACACTTGTATAACTGGCTTTATTGTATGTGAAAAAATCATTCAACCAGAACACAGCGATGATATGCACAACAAGGCTTGGTACTGATCATCCCTGCAAAGTTTCGTTGAGATCCCGCAAGGGGTTCAGGAGAACTAGTCAAGACTAAGTTTGTGTATTAAAATCTTTAAAGGGCAATAAATCTGCCAAAAATCACTCAACCGGAACATGGCGCTGAAAAGCGCAACTAAGCAAGATACTGATCAACCATGCAAAGTTTTGTTGAAATCCAACCAGGGGTTCAAGAGAACTAATCCGGACAAGGTTTGTGACATACAGACAGACAGCACAAAAACAATATGTCTCCCTTCCACAAAGTGGGGGAGACATAATGAAAATTGGATGTACGGACTAACGAACTGACACACATACACCTGGATGACATTTTGATCGCTGAGTCGAAATCCGTTAACAGGTTCAATTAAAATTGCGATACCTTACTCATAACAAAAGTTACTGAGCAGAAACATTTTTTCTATTTTTAGTAACAGTGACCTTGACCTTGAACCCAATGGCCCCTAATGCAATCCCAACCATTCTTTCCATAAAAGCTACCAACCCAGCAAGTTTCGCTGCAGTAACTCACTCCTAACAAAAGTTATTGAGCTCAAACCATTTTTCTATTTTTAGTAACCGCGACCTCGACCTTGAATCTCCAAATACAATACCAACCTTCCTTTCCATATAAGCTACCTATAGCCAGCAAGTTTCGTCACAATACATCACTCCTATCAAAAGTTACTTAGAGGAACCGATTAGTAACAGTGATTTTGACCGAAGTAGCCCCAAATGCAATCCCAAGCCTCCTTTTATTTAAGTTACGTGCCTCATTTTTAACAGAAGTTATTGAGCAGAAACAATTTTACTATTTAAAGTAACTGTGACCTTGAACCCAGAGACCCCACTTTCAATCCCAGCCTTCCTTTCCACAGAAGCTACCTACCCAGCAAGTTTTGTCACAAAATCTCACTCCAAACACAAGTTATTGAGCGGAAAACATTTTTTTTATTTTTAGTAACAGCAACCTTGATCTTGACACCAGTGGCCCCAAATGCATCCTGACCTTCCTTTCCATATAGACTACCTACCCTGCAAGTTTCATCGCTAACAAAAGTTATTGAGCAGAAACTATGAGTTTGACACAAGTTCCCAATATAGCAAATTGCAGAGTAAAATAAATCAAGGGCCAGAACTCTGGTGTTACTTGTCCAATCTGGCTGGTTTTCGAACTCGTCTGAGCTTTCATTGATATTAACAATCTGGTAAGGATCAGATGAAAAACGTGGGTGCTAGAGTGTTGACATCAAAACGTTTACATTTTTCAATAATTCAAGGGCCATAACTCTGGTGTTACTGGTCCGATCTGGCTGGTTTGCAAACTTGACTGAGCTTTGGTCAATATCAACAATTTGGCAACGTTTGGTAAAGGTAGGATGCAAAATAGGGCTGCTAGAGTGTTGGCAATTTCTGTTAATTCAAGGGCCATAACTCCGGTGTTACCGGTCCGATCTGGCTGGTGTTTGAACTCGTCCAAGCTTTCATTGATATTAACAATCTGGTAAAATTTGGTATAGATTAGATGAAAATCGAAGGTGCTAGAGTGTTAACATCAAAAAGTTAACACATTTTTCAATAATTCGAGGGCAATAACTCCAGTGTTACTGGTGCGATCTGGCTGGTTGTCAAATCTGTCTGAGCTTTCATAGATATTAACAAGATGGCCCTATATCCATCACCTGAGTACACTGACAAAGTTTGGTAAAGATCAAATACAAAATGAAGCTACTAGAGTGTAACCCCTGGGGCATGGCCAAATGTGACCCCAGAGCTACATGTAATATATGAGAGCTGTGTGCCTTGTGGTTTCAGAGAAGGAGATTTTTTAAGTTTTTCTCTATAATAGTCTATGTAAAACATGTGACCCCTGGGGCAGGGCCAAATGTGACCCCAGGGTCACCATTTGTATAAACTTGGTAAAGGACCATAAGCTCATAGTAAATGCAAAATAATAAACCTCTAGTTTCAGAGAAGAAGATTTGTTTTTGTAATTACTATATAAATCTATGTAAAACTGTGACGCCCGGGAAGGGGCCAAATTTGACACCAGGGTCACCATTTGAACAAACTTGGTGGAGGACCATAAGCTTATAGCAAATGCAAAATATTAAACCTCTGGCTCTTGCAGTTTCAGAGAAGAAGATTTTTTTAAGTTTTTCCCAATACAAGTCTATGTAAAACCGTGACCCCCGGGGCGGGACCAAATGTGACCCAGGGTCACCATTTGAACAAACTTGGTAAAGGACCATAATCCTATAGTAAATACAAAATATTAAACCTCTGGCTCCTGTAGTTTCAGAGAAGTAGATTTTTTATTTTTTTTCCTATATAAGTCTATTAAAACTGTGACCCCCGCGGCGGGTCCAAATTTGACACCAGGGTCACCATTTGAACAAACTTGGTAGAGGATCATAAGCTTATAGCAAATTCAAAATATTAAACCTCTGGCTCTTGCAGTTGCAGAGAAGAAGATTTTTTAAAGTTTGTCCCTATACAAGTCTATGTAAAACTGTGATCCCTGGGGCAGGACCAAATGTGACCCCAGGGTCACCATTTGAACAAACTCGTTAAAGGACCAGAATCTTATAGTAAATGCAAAATATTAAACCTCTGGCTCTTGTAGTTTCAGAGATTTTTTGCCTATATAAGCCTGTGTAAAAACTGTGACCCCCGGGGCGGGCCCAAATTTGACCCCAAGGTTACCATTTGAACAAATTTAGTAGAGGACCTGATGCTACATGTAATACATGTAATACATGAAAGCTCTGTGCCTTGAAGATTTTTTTAAAGTATTTTCCTATATGAAGTCTATGAAAAACATGCAAAATCCCAATATACAAACTTCGAACCCCCAGGGCAAAGTCATTTTTCACCCCGGGAACTTCATTTGAACAAACTTGATAGTTTGGCATTGGCGATCATTTTAAAAGAAAAACTGTCGAAATCTGTCCAGCGTTTCTTGAGCAGAAGATTTTTTAAGGGTTTGACCATATATGGTAATGGTGGCCATCTTGGATGTCGCGCTGACCTAATTTTAACAAATCTAAAAACCATTTACCTACAGATCATCCACGTGAATTTTGGTCAAAATTGGCCAAGCGGTTTCTGAGGAGAAGTCGTTCGAAGCAAAAGTTAACGACGACGGACGGACGATGGACTGTCGAAGAGTGATCCCAATAGATTACCTTGAGCCTTTGGCTCAGGTGGAGCCTTTGGCTCAGGTGATCTAATAATCTAGTGTTGACAAGACAAAATATAGCAATTTTTGTTAATTCAATGGCAATAACTCCGGTGTTACTGGTCTGATCTGGCTGGTATTCAAACTCGTCCGAGCTTTCCTTGATATTAGTAATCCGGTAGAGTTTGGTAAAGATCGGATAAAAAATATAGGTGCTAGAGTGTTGGCAAGACAAAATATAACAATTTTCAATAATACAAGGGCAATAACTCCGGTGTTACTTGTCCGATCTGGCTTGTTTTCAAACTCATTCGAGCTTTCATTGATATTAATAATCTGGTAAGATTGGATGAAAAATGAAGGCGCTAGAGTGTTGACAAGACAAAATATAGCAATTTTCATTAATTCAAGGGCAATAACTCTGGTAAAAAAAGAAGGTGCTAGAGTGTTGACAACAAAAAGTTAACGGACGACGGACGGACGATGGAAAAAAGACAAAGGCATAAGCCCTTCTGGCCTGGCCAGTAGAGCTAAAAATAAATACAGAATTCTTCTCCCTACCTTGCGCATGGCCTTGATATGAATGAAGTGTTCGTTGGCCCACGTACCAGAGTATCTGAAGTAAACAAATCACACACATAAACACAATCTCAACCTTCGTAACTAGAGGTTGTTTATAATATAAAAAAAAATGTCTTCCCACACTGGGAAAAGAAAAATTAATCCACCAAAAATCATTTCACTGGAACATGCACAACTACGCTTGGTACAGATAATCCCTACTTAGTTTCACTGAAATACAGCCAAGGGTTAAGGAGAACTACTCCAGACAAAGTTGTGATTAAAGCCTTTAAAGGTCCATAACTCTGCCAAAAAACAACCACACGAAACACGACACTGATATGCGCAACAAGGCTTGGCACTGATCATCCCTGCCAAGTTTCATTGAAATCCAGTCAGGGGTTTAGCAGAACTAGTCTGGAAAATGTTTGTGTAGTAAAACCTTTAAAGGGCCATAACTCTGCCAAAAATCATTCAACTGGAACATGGCAATGATATGCGTAACTAGGCTTGGTACTCAACCTCCTTGCCAAATTTTGTTGAAATCCAGCCAGGGGTTCAGGAGAACTAGTCTGGACAAAGTTTGTGTATTAAAACCTTTAAAGGGCTATAACTCCTCCAAAAATATTTCAACCGGAACACGGCGATGACTACGCATGGTACTGATCATACCTGCAAACTTTCGTTGAAATCCGGCCAGGGTTTTAGGAGAACTAGTCTGGACAATGTTTGGGACAGACAGACACGGATGGACATACAGCACAAAAACAATGTGTCTACTAATCCACTTCATGGGGGGAGATATAATTCTCTTAATTTTTTTTGTTACCACATTTATTCCATCATGTGCTAGTGGGAGAGCTTGGACTTCAGATCAAAAAATCGTGGGTTTGATCTTCGCTGTGGCCATGAGCAAGATAATTAATCCACATTGCTTAGTACTGGTTCTACCAAGGAAATCTGCACATAATCTTCAAAAAAGTGCATTGCAGTATCATCAGTAGATAAATAAATACAATTGTATTGTTATTAAGGGGAACATTTTCAGAGTAGTTATATGAAGGTGAATTCTCCAATTTAAGGTTAACACTTCACCATTTAATTATGCACACAGAGCGAAAGAATTTATTTAACAAGCAAAGGTTGATCAGAGTGACCTATTATTTTGTCTGAGCATGGTCTTAGTTATGCACCTACAGGGACTTAACTTTGTGTGAAACCTTTGTGAACTAACAAACCAGAAAATAATTCAACTAGTACAAAAACAGGGCCAATATGAAACTTCATGTGCAAGGCTTCATAATAATCTGTAATGGCCATGTTATGCACATGCATATGGAGCCGACATGGTTTACTGCAACTAATGCAGGGCCATTTAACAGGGCCAAAGCACCGTAATATTTCACAATGATAATTCATACTCACTAAGAAGTCAATTAAAGGGGTTGATGCACTATTTTCAAACGATTTATATAAAAGGGCTCTGAAAAACTTGAAAAAACTTGAAAGAATGATCAAAATGCCATGAAAAATGAAGGAGATATGACCTATTTAAAATTCGCAAAGAACATCAATGGAGGCGGCCATCTTTGAACTATGACGTCATCGCGCCTTTTTACCATAATTTATTATATATAATTATGTCATATTGACAAAATACATTTTAAAGCAAAGAAAATCACTGCAAATTGATTTAAAAAAAAATACAGATGTAAAATGTATCAATTGTATTTTTTTATTTGCAGTGATTTTCTTTGCTTTAAAAGACATTTTAACAATATGCCATATATGGTAAAAAGGGGCGATGACATCATCGTTACAAAATGGCCAGCTCCATTTATGTTTCTTTGCACATTTTCAATAGGTCATATCTCCTTTATTTTTCATGGCATTTTGATAATTCTTTCAGCTTTTTTCAAGTTTTAAAATAGTGCATCAACCCCTTTAACCCGCTACATACATATAATAGACTGTTCTTTCTTTGAATTAAGAAATTCCATTTAAGTGACAAAGGGGTGTTTTGGGGAAAATGACTGATCAGCAGCCATACTTTGCACTTGCAGGCTGATATGGGTTTACAATGGACACATAGGCTATTATAGTCATGCTTAGCGGGTTAAGGGTTAATATAAGGCCACAGCCGTTGTACAAACCGGATTATTATTTATTCACAAGAAATGTTAGGGATGGCAGGGGTTGAGGTAGGGAGGGGGAAGGTTATAATGACCATGAATACTTGGAATACACACAGAGAATATACATGTCAAGTCAAAAGGAAAACAATGACGAGGTAATGAGGAAGTCCCTTTGGGTGTAAAGTCAAGGTCCTGGTCAGTTGTGGGTTTGGGGCTTGTCAGAGGTTAGGTCTTACCCCAGTTTATGTACATACTTAGTTTCTAAGCAATTAATAATGTTCAGAAGTGTATGAGATATAAAGCATACATGTGATACCTCACGGCGCGAGATGAAACCTCACGGAATTCTAACCCTCCTCCCGGCCCCACGGAATTGTGTGAAAAACTCCCGTAAAATTAGTAAAATCTATTTTTCGAAAATCATCGGTCTATTTCCTTTGCTTGTATATGTTTGCGTAAAAGCCAACTTGATGTTATTGTCTCGCGAATCGCGAGACCATCACGTGACATACCTGGATTTGACCAGGATCAATAGCATGGGGGAAAAGTGTGTGAAACTGTTATTTGCAAAACAGTTTATTGGCTTTATTTTATCTTATCAAAGGAATAGCAGCACACTTATGAAGTCTTTAATGATGTCTGTAATTAAACAGGTTCGATACGACTTGAAACAAATTGTAGGTGTCATTTATTTAGAAGTGGAAAATGAATGTTTGTTAAAGGTGACGCAGTAATTATCGGATAGCGAAAACGAAAGTAGATTTTGTCGGCCTTAATTTGGTGAGTATGTATGATTTAATTAAAACAATTAATTAATTTTATAAGGTTTTATCATTCAAAGGTCCAGTTCAGTGATTGACGTACGTTGCTTTAGTTCGATGTTTGTATGTTTGATTTCAGATTTTACTTTTAAAAAAAAAGGGTTGAGTGATGTTGGTTGCTGTTGTTCCAACCTCTGTTTTGCAACCTCTGTTCACAGCCTCCTCAGTGTGAAAATAAACAATACAGCCATATGCTATGAGTATAGACCAAGCAGTGAACTTGTGAGGAAGTGTAAGGGTGTGTGCAACTAAGTTCAGGACAGTTAGTGGACGTTCACTGTGTTAAAGTTAGGGCTGTGATGTGTTCAAGAGATGACACTTATATTTATAGTGTTAGATGACCTTACATGTTTAGCATTGGTTATTAAATAAAATATTGTTTAAAAACTGTTTTTATTCATTCTTGTTATCTCCCCTGTCATCAATGAAGAAACTTGTTTAAAATGTATTTTTAGATATTCGTTTATGGAATTTGGGTAAAAAATACTGCTCGCGCGCTAAAAATACCTCGCGAAAAAAACTCCCAGATTTTTGCATGAATCTCCCTTAAAAAAATTACTAAACTCCCAGATTGAGGTCCTGAAAGTATCACATGTATGATAAAGCTTTCACAAGAAACTAATTAAAATTTAACAAAGACAAGAAGGAAATTCTTACCGCAAAAATCTAAAATGAAAAGGGGGATAATTTTTGTAGAAGGCATAACAGAGTTATGGGGCTCTTATAACAGATAATGAAAACGTGTGCCAAGTTTTAACCAAAAATCTATGTGGAAAAAGGGGATAATTCTGGTAAAAAGTGACGGTCATGGTCAAAGGTGGGGTGGGGCCTAAGACAAAATTTGTGATACCCGGGTGATCAAGTTTATACAATCTGCGCTAGTCCTTGTCTAACCTAGAGCAATTAAGGTATTACTCAATAACCTGATATCTAATTGTATAATTGACTTAAGACATTTATCATGACACATATTTAAACAAGAAATAATCAAACCTTAATCAAATTTCACCAAAATTATGTAGACAGTTCAGTTGTTGTTTTATATAACTTGCATAGTTTTATTAGATTATTAACGCCCCACTGTTTACATACATTTACATATATAGATAAGACAAACAAGAAATCGGCAGATTCACATGTCTCGTCTAACGGGGGCGGGACTTAAAAATAAAAAGGTCAAGGGTGCTTAAATGAAAGTTTGTAAACATTTCAGTAACTAAAAACAATCGAGTTTGCCGTTTGCTGAGGTGACATTTAAGAGCATTTTTTTAAAAACAATATGCCATTCTTTTAAAAAACAAGAGGCCCAAGAGGGCCTGTGGATGCTCTACTTGCTAAAATGGCTCTTATATCAAGGGTTGTTGACATAAAATTCCCATCATTAGTTTTTTTAAAACATTGCAAAAACAACAGGGATAGGATGGCCTTAGATCGCTCACCTGGTAATCATGGGCAATAATTCTGCTATGTCTAGTCTGGCATGGGCATTTTTTAATTTGTCCCGTTTTCTTCTATGAATGGAATTTCATAAAAATGGGTGTGGGGTGGGGTTATATTAACATTCTAAACAAATATGATAAAGATCAGATGAAAAATGAAGTAACTACAGATTTAACAAAGGAAAATACAATATAGCATTTTTCGACAAATCAAGGGCATAACCTGTTGTTACTAACTAGATATAGCTGGTTTTCGAACTTGTCCTTCATACTGAGGCTTCTTGCCAAATTTTGTAGAAATCCAACAAGCCGTTTAGGAGGAGTAGCACCGACAATAAATTTAAAGTAAAAATTTTGCTAGGATCAAGAGCAACATTCCTGTGAAGTTTCATGAAAATCCGTCAAGTAGTTTCAGAGGAGTAGTCGCTACAAGTTTTCATTATATAACTCTATGTAAACGAAGATGGCTGCTAGCAGCTATGTTTAACATCGAATCAAAACGATTTTCAACAAGGACCAACATCATGATCATTTTAGAAAAAGTCCCATATCAATATCTTTTATAGTTTTCAAGAAGTAGTCGCTACAAACTTATTTATTTTACATCTATTTTTAGCTGTGGCGGCCATCTTGAATTTCCGGCCGACCTGAAATTTTTCTAGGATCAACTAGACATCAAGAGCAACATTCCTGTGAAGTTGCATGAACATCCGTCAAGTAGTTTCAGAGGAGTAGTCGCTACAAGTTTTTACTATATAACTCTAAGATGGCCACTGGCAGCCATGTTTAACGTCGAATCAAAATAATTTTTACAAGGATCAACATCATGTCATGCTTATCATTTTAGAAAAAGTCCCATATCAATATCATTTATAGTTTTCAAGACGTAGTTGCTACAAACTTATTTTTTAAAAATCTATTTTTAGCTGTGACGGCCATCTTGAATTTCTGGCAACTCTGAAATTTTGCTAGGATCAATTAGACATCAAGCGCAACATTCCTGTAAAGTTTCATGAAAAGTAGTTTCAGAGGAGTAGTCACTACAAGTTTTTACAATATAACTCTATGTAAACAAAGATGGCCGCTGGCAGCCATGTTTAACGCTGAATCAAAACGATTTTTGACAAGGACCAACATCATGTCATGCTGATCATTTTAGAAAAAGTCCCATATCAATATCACTTATAGTTTTCAAGAAGTAGTTGCTACAAACTTGTATTTTAAAACTCTATTTTTAGCTTTGGTGGCCATCTTGGATTTCACATCAACATGAAATTTTGCTAGGGTCAACTAGACTTTATGGGCAACATTTCTGTAAAGTTTCATGAATATCCATCCAGTAGTTTCAGAGGAGTAGTCGCTACAAATAAAAGTTTACGGACAGACGGACGGACGACGGACGCCGCACCACGGCATAAGCTCTGCTGATCTCTGATCAGTCGAGCTAAAAATAGAAATTAAAACAAAAAAAATATATAAAAAAAAATGATATATATATCTATTGAAAAAAGAAATATATATACTATTATAAATTATAAAAAAAAGAAAGGCAAAACATCTGGTAAAGTTTGGTAAAGATCAGATGAAAAATGAAATGTTAAATGCCCTATTGTATTAACGAGGCAAAATATAGCATTTTGAACTAAATCAAGGACCATAACTCCGCTGTTATTGGTCCGATCTGGCTGGTTTTCGAACTTGTGCGAGCTTTCATCGATATTAACAATCTGGTAAAGATTGGATGAAAAATGAAGGCCTTTGGCCAGTAGACCTAAAAACCATAAGCTCCAAAAAGTAGGTCAAGGTCATAGATGAAATCCAGGCATCCAAAAAAAAAAGATGCACTACCGAAGACACAACTATGTCAAAACAGAATATGTTTTCTTCCAAAGATTAAGCTATAAATTAGGTTTAAAATATCTAATGCATAATTCTAGTTCATGAGAAAGTGATGTAAATGTAACAATTAAAGTTATCTGCCCTTTGCTTGGATGGTGAAGGTCACATCCACATTTGCTTTGTCACGTTGCAATGTACCACTCAAGATACAACTATAAGCAAAGTTTGAAAGGTCTTAGAGCATACAGTTTGTGAAAAAGTGACCTAAACGCCAAAGTTGAAGGTAAAAATTATAAGGTTATCTGCCATTGCTTGGAGGGTCAAGGTCACTTCCACATTTGCTTTGTCTCGTTGCGATGTACCACCCATGATACAACTATAAGCAAAGTTTAAAAGGTCTAGTGCATATAGTTTGTGAGAAAGTGACCTAAACGCAAAACTTGAATGTTGACGCTGCCGCCGCCGCCGGAAAAGCAACACCTATGTCTCTTTTTTTCTTCAAAAGGCGAGACAAAAACACCATCCTTAACAAATTTGCATAAGACTAATTGTTGATTATATTGCACCAATAATGTCGCACAAGCTATGGAAGATGTTGATTATATTGCACCAATAACAAGCTATGGAAGATGTTGATTATATTGCACCAATAACAAGCTATGGAAGATGTTGATTATATTGAACCAATAACAAGCTGTGGAAGATGTTGATTATATTGCACCAATAACAAGCTAATGAAGATGTTGATTATATTGCACCAATAACAAGCTATCGAAGATGTTGATTATATTGCACCAATAACAAGCTATGGAAGATGTTGATTATACTGCATCAATAACAAGCTATGGAAGATGTTGACTATATTGCACCAATAACAAGCTATGGAAGATGTTGACTGTATTGCACCAATAACAAGCTATGGAAGATGTTGATTATATTGCACCAATGTCGCACAAGCTATGGAAAATGTTGATTATATTGCACCAATAACAAGCTATGGAAGAATAACTAAAGAATAACTAAGGATGTCAAACTGTTACTGAAGGTATTGCATATATTGCACCAATAACAAGCTATGGAAGATGTTGATTATATTGCACCAATAACAAGCTATGGAAGATGTTGATTATATTGCACCAATGTCGCACAAGCTATGGAAGATGTTGATTATATTGCACCAATAACAAGCTATGGATTATGTTGATTATATTGCACCAATAACAAGCTATGGAAGATGTTGATTATTTTGCACCAATAACAAGCTATGGAAGATGTTGATTATATTGCACCAATAACAAGCTATGGAAGATGTTGATTATACTGCACCAATAACAAGCTATGGAAGATGCTGACTATATTGCACCAATAACAAGCTATGGAAGATGTTGATTATACTGCACCAATAACAAGCTATGGAAGATGTTGACTATTTTGCACCAATAACAAGCTATGGAAGATGTTGATTATATTGCACCAATAACAAGCTATGGAAGATATTGATTATATTGCACCAATGTCGCACAAGCTATGGAAGATGTTGATTATATTGCACCAATAACAATCTATGGAAGATGTTGATTATATTGCACCAATAACAAGCTATGGAAGATGTTGATTATATTGCACCAATAACAAGCTATGGAAGATGTTGATTATATTGCACCAATAACAAGCTATGGAAAATGTTGATTATACTGCACCAATAACAAGCTATGGAAGATGTTGACTATATTGCACCAATAACAAGCTATGGAAGATGTTGATTATATTGCACCAATAACAAGCTATGGAAGATATTGATTATATTGCACCAATGTCGCACAAGCTATGGAAGATGTTGATTATATTGCACCAATAACAAGCTATGGAAGATGTTGACTATATTGCACCAATAACAAGCTATGGAAGATGTTGATTATATTGCACCAATAACAAGCTATGGAAGATGTTGATTATATTGCACCAATAACAAGCTATGGAAGATGTTGATTATATTGCACCAATAACAAGCTATGGAAGATGTTGATTATATTGCACCAATAACAAGCTATGGAAGATGTTGATTATATTGCACCAATAACAAGCTATGGAAGAATAACTAAGGATGTCAAACTGTTACTGAAGGTGTTGAATACCAAAATGACTTTCATAAAACTTTACAGGAATGTTGGTCTTAGTTTCCAGTTAGTCCCAAGTAAAAATCAGGGGTCCGTTTTATGAAACATCTTACAACAATTTTGGTCGTAAACCAAATTATTAAATGTATTGCTATATGTTACGTTAAACAGATAAAACAATTTTCTTCAAACTATCTAACAAGTATTTTGTTTATGCAATATTTTCACCCTTCATTGCTTGCTTCACAGGCTTTTAAGGAACATGGTAGAAGGTATTTTATATCGACTTACTATCAAAATTATCGTAGGGTGTTTCATAAAACAGGGCCCAGGTTGGCCAGAAATTCAAGATAGCTGCCACAGTTTAAATACAAGTTTGTGGAAACTACTTCTCAACAAGAGGTCAATGACCTTGAAGATCTACTGATATATTTTGATAGCTTGATCGGCCATGGGAACCTGTGAAGTTTTATTGAAATAAGTTCAACACTTTCAGAGAAGTTTCAAGTCGCCACAAGTTTTTCCTATTATCACTCTGTCTAAAAAAAAAATGGTTGCTGGCAGCCATGTTTGACACAGTCTTAGAATTAGTCATTTTAGTAAAGGTTCCAAATCAATACCACTTGTATTTAAGCTGTGGCAGCCATCTTGAAATTCCGGTCAACCTGATTTTTACTTGGGACTAACTGGACACCAAGACCAACATTCATGTAAAATTTTATAAACTCATTTTGGTAATGGTATCAAACCGATACCACTTATGGTTTTAGAGAAGTAGTCGCCAAAAAATGGTATTTAATAAATCTATTTTTAGACATGGTGGCCATCTTGAATTTTAGGCCAACCTGATTTTTACTTAGGACCAACTAGACATTAAGAGCAATATTCCTCTATTCCTAAATATTATGATTTATTATTCAACATTACCCAGTATGCAACATTATAATCTCATTCAATTTCATCCTACTCGAAAGAATATATATTTTTACAGCTTATAAAAATGTCATGTTACCACAAATTTTATTTTTAAAGCCATATCAATTAAATCCCTTACATTAACCTTCGTATATCCTATTTTCTGCTCCAAATCACAAATGGAATGATCTGTATTCAGAAATATAGCAGGTGTGTGACCATTTTTCTGAATATTAAATTTTCAATAAATAGTTTTGATATACTGGTGCTCAGGTAGTGATTTTGATACACAGGGTAACAAAAAATCTAAAATTTGCATCCAAAGTATGAATAAATACACTTTGAACATAGAGACTGAGAAATGATATTTAATATTTTCATCATGGCCAGCTATACTTGTAAAAGATGTTGAAATACCTACCAGTATTTATTTTGCATTTTTTTAAGTTTATATGCTTTTGAAAAAATAAAATCTATATATTTTTATTTTCAGTATTCTATTTTTGTCAAGCCCATTTACGGATATCGACTTAGTCATCACAGTGTTGTCCGGGTGCATGCGTGTCAATTTGTTAGTTTGTCCATTCATGTGTTAGTATGTCCGTCTGTGCATCCGATTTTCGTTTCTTAATATCTTCTTCATTACTTACAGGATTTTCACCAAACTTCCTTACAATGTTCCAAACTTCCATACAATGTTCAAAACTTCCTTACAATGTTCCTTATATGCATCTAACATCATGATTGTGTCAAATGTGGGTCGCTGTGACCTACGTTTGATGAAATATAGGTCCCACCAGGTCTATGCTACGACATGCATCCCCCACTGTTAATGACATGAACTAAATTAAAATATGTAAGGAATAAAAGTCTCTTGGGATTGACATTGGTGTTGGTCAAATCAACAATCTTGACTTCTTCATAATAGGGCTCGAGATGTAGGCCGTGGCAGGGCTCGACCTGTAGGCCGTGGCTCGACCTGTAGGCCATGGCAGGGCTGTGGCAGGACTCGACCTGTAGGCCGTGGCAGGGCTTGACCTGTAGGCAGTGCTCGACTTGTAGGCCATGGCAGGGCTCGACCTGTAGGCCGTGGCAGGGCTTGACCTGTAGGCCGTGCTCGACTTGTAGGCCGTGGCAGGGCTCGACCTGTAGGCCGTGGCAGGGCTCGACCTGTAGGCCGTGGCAGGGCTCGACCTGTAGGCCCTGGCCTTCTAGTGTATCCTTTGCATCAACAATTTCATTAAAACATCAAAGAATAAAAAGATGAAAAGCAATTTATATTGTAATAAAAAAAGTGTTCAGTAGTTTGTATAGACACTGCTATTACCCTATGATATAGGTTATTTAGTTACCCGTTACGCATCAGCGTTTGATTGATTGAATTGATTGAATTGGATTTTATAGTCGCACCAACAGCTAAGGTCACATGGCGACTTTCCAGCTTCCATTGGTGGAGGAAGACCCCAGGTGCCCCTCCGGGCAATTTTTGTGCACGGGCGGACACCTTGGTAGAACCACCGACGTTCCGCAAGCCAGCTGGAGCATCAGCGTTTGAGGTAATTGCATTGATTCTTCACTGGGTTAATAGAGAAGACCCAAAGTTTTATTAGCTTGACTATTTGAAGAATAAGAGAGCTTCATATGTAATCACCCCGGCGTCAATGTTTGCGTGTAAGCTGTGTTTACATGTCTATATCTCTTACATTTCTTATCCTAGCACAACCAAATTTGGCCATGGGCTTCCTTATAGCATTATCTTAAGGGCTGCTTAAGTAATTTTGGTTCCTGTAACCCATTGGCTCCCATGGAACCCAATTTATGGTAGCCCATAAAATATGTCCCATTTCACATCCAATTTTGCATGTAAGCTGTGTTTACAAGTCTATATCTCTTACATTTCTTAGCCTAGCACAACCAAATTTGGCCATTAACTTCCTTATAGCATTATCTTAACAGCTGCTTAAGTAATTTTGGTTCCTGGAACCCAAATTCTGATAGCCCTTAAAATGTGTCTGTTTCACATCAAATTTTGCGTTTGAGCTGTTTACAGGTCTATATCTCTTACATTTCTTGTCCTAGCTGAATTAAATTTGGGAATTGGTTTCCTTATAGTATGTTGTAAAGGGTTGGGTAAGTAATATTGTCTTCTGCAAATGCTGGGCTCCCATGGAACCCAAATTGTGATGGTCCATAAAATGTGCAATAAAGGCAGATCTAGGTTTGCATGTAAGCATGTATATATCTATAATTTTGGTTTGGGATTTCTTATAGCATTATGCATCTTATTCATACCCATATTGGGGCATGGGCTCCCTCCTCCATCCCCCGCCCATACTCCCTCCACCCCCACCCCCCACTCCCCTCCACACACTTTTTTTTACATTATATCTGTGTTGTTTTAGTCAATTCTTACACATATATGTTAATTGCCCCCCCCCCCCCCCCCACCCCTCTCCCGCCTCTCAAACACCACCCCCACCCACACTTGAATTATTTTTCTTACATATATCTGTGTTATTTTAGTCAATTCTTACACATAGCTATGTTGCCCCACCTCCCCCCACTCCCACTTGAAACTGGAATAAAAAAAATTTCCTACATATTTCTGTGTTGTTTTGGTCAATTCTTACATAGCTTCTTACACATATATGTTGCCATACCCACCCACCCCCACCCCCTGCCTCTCTCCCACCCCCACTTAATATATATATATTTTTTTACATATTTTTGTGTTGTTTTGTTCAATTCTTACACATAGCTTCTTACACACATGTTGCCCCTCCCCCCCCCCCCCCCATCCCCTGTCTCTCCCCTGCACCCCTCACTTGAAACTCATTTTTTTTTACATATTTCTGTATTGTTTTGGTCAATTCTTACACATAGCTATGTTGTTCCCTTCCCCCCCACCCCCACCAACACACTCGAAACTGGATTTTTTTTATTTATTTTTTATTTTTTTTACGTATTTCTGTGTTGTTTTGGTCTATTCTTACACATAGCTTCTTACACATATATGTTGCCCCTACCCTCCATCTCCCGCCCCTCGAAACTCGATTTTGTTTTACTTTTTACATATTAATGTCTGTTGTTTTTGTCAATTCTTACACATAGCTATGTTGCCCCCGCCATGCACCTCCGCCACC